>JASDQU010187435.1:4292-20548 GCA_032191745.1 Picea mariana
TGGAGTTTCGAAGCCAAAAGGACTTAGCTCCCTTAGGCTTAGCACAGGGTTCCTGGGTGTTGGTCACATGGGTCCTTCTAAACTCTCGCGAGTTAAACACATCTTCTTCATCATGAACTTGCTAAGGACTTGGGCATGATGTCCCGATTGCACAGCAAGGAGTCTGAAGGAGATATCCTCTTCAGACCGACAAGGTCAGATTGATGCAATGCTTTCTATCCCAGCCCTCCTACAGGTTTACGTCCCAAGATGCCTCAAAGGCTAAACTGGGGCATATAGACAATCAATCAGAAACATAAGTCCACAAGAAGGTAAATGCATACACATAACTTGACCATTCAATACATAAACCATTCATAGATAGATAAATACATGCATTCAGCCATTATTCCATTTCAATGCACAAAGTATGAAACCACTTATTAAAACCAGACGACGTGATGCGACTGCTAAAAGGGGTGCTTGTTTCCACCCAACCATAGGCTCAGTCACTCCTAACGGATTTACCACTGGCCACCCCCGAGCTAGACCACGATGCTCTGAGATAGAAACCTTTCTTCTCGCTCAACAACAATTAGGGACGAAGGTTACTCTCCTCCTCTCGACTTAGTGACAATTAGGGACGGAGGTTACTGTCTTCCTCCCACAAGATCTTGGCAGTGGGTTTTCTCTATACCAAGCAAGGAGGCCTACCTGAGTACTTCCTTAGTCACTCAACACCCTCGTTTATCAGCTTGTATCATAACCCTGCTAGCCACATCCTGCGACCAGAACACCCTCGTTCCTCAGTTCTTCCTCGAACCCGAGAGCTCAACTCTCTCGTCTCTGCATTCTTCACAGGTCTTCCTCTACCCACCACGCCTTCCTTTCTTGCCTTCCTCAACAAGATTGTGTGTGGCCCGAATTCCCCAGTTCGTGGTCAGGTTTGAAAGTCTTACAGATGGGCGCTCTGCCCCATCCCCCCATTAACTCTTGAGGAGGTCTTCCCAACTGCCAACCCGATTGGTAATTCATTCATGGGTCAGAGGACTGTTCTGGTCCTGAGCAATTAAATCCAACAAAGTATTGGTTTGGTGGGGTTTATCTCAACCATTCCTAGTTCCCCTCACCATCTCTTTCATAACATTCATGGTCTCTCTTGGAAAACCCCTCTTTCAACACTCATGCAACCTTATCCATTTTCTATTAATAACACAAATTACATTCATTGACCTTTCATACAAAGGTTCATCAAATCAACATTCACACATATTGAGTTTGCTATAGTCTCTTGGCCGATATAGTTATATTTACAAACTGGGGGAAACAGGGGTGTTACAATGTGAATGTGAATCTTATCTGGAGTATCCTTCCATGATCTCTGATGTTTAGTCAGAAGCTCCTTGAAGAAAAGGTGAGCTTGATCAGGTATTTCTGCAAAATTGGTTAAGACATTGCCATTAGGGAGAAAGATCTCTACTATTATGTTATTTGTCCTTCTTTTGTTGGGCATCTTGTGGAAGAATTGTGTTTATATATACTGATTTTAACTAGACACTTCTGGGTTCTTGCCTCTAGAACTCTTCTTCTTGTTAATTTGCTAGTGTGTTCCATTAATTCAATTTTCTCCTGGATAGCTGCTAGGTATAGTTAGAAAAACAGGATTGCGGAGCAATAAAATAAAACAAATGTGGAAATAAAACACAAAAGATACACAATACAATAGAGACACAGATATACGTGGTTCACCCAGTGTGGGCTACGTCCACCAGAGAAATTTGTAGGTCCTTCCTTTTTATTATCCAACAAAATGAAGGGATACAACCTACAACACACTCGCTGTAACTTTCTCTTCTTTCTCTCACAGTCTCCTCTCTCAAAATACAATATTCGCGATAATACACAACTGCAATACAATTCCCTCATAAAAGAGGGTTGCCTTCTAGGGAGAAAATCCCTAAAATAACTTCTACTGTCAGATCTGCGACCATATAATGAACGGTCCAGATTGACTATAAAATTACAATATTTTACACAGCAATTTTTCCCAAAATTTTGTTTCGGGGGCGCTGTCTCCGAATCCCCGAATCCCCCGCCAGGGGGGGGGCTACAAAAATTGTTGCCGCCCCCCTGGACCCCTCTAGCGACAGTTGTGGGGGGGGGGGGAAGCCCTCCCACACTCCCAGGTAGAGAATGGGGTCCAAGCATGGCTGAAACAAACATCTGAATCAGGAAGATAATCAGGTTCCACAACGAACATGTATTTCACCCATTTTCTTCTGGCTTTCTATAACCAGCTCAAAGAGAGAGACATCTTCCAGCCAGATTGTGCTGAAATGAAAAGGGCTAGGGGCTGAGATTTAGGGGGGAGCATGATCAAGGAAGCAGAGGGAATAGTGGTAGAGGAGATGATCAGATATTTATCTAGAAAGGAGTCTTGAATAAGGAATCTGTATAACCTTTTTGCAATAAAACCTGGCCCTACTCTTTTGTTTGCCCATGTATATTTCCCAGATTTGGGCTTAATATCCAAATTGCCCCTTTGTTCCTTGATATAATTCACTAGTTCTATACGAGGGTATCTACTGCAAGCTCCATTTTTCTCTGTGCTGATAAGGACTTAGATTGAATTCCCTAGAAATTATCCCATCGAGAGGAGGGGAGCCTGAAAGAACTTGGTGAAGGGAGGCACAAAATGCTCCTCCATGAAATTATTAGGAGCATACACATTGATTATCTCAAAGGGAGATCCCGTCTGAAGTAATTTTTCCTGCAGACTAATCGAGTGATCTGCAATAAAGAAACTCACCATAGCTATGCTGAGTAGGTCACGCAGGATGGCAAGAGCTCCCAAGAAACAACGAGCTTCCTTTATTACAAACTCTACATTCATCCAAATGGAGTTTTTATTTTTATTTTTTCAGAACTTGACAGATTTAATTTAGTTTCCTGATGGAGAACCATTTCAGGCTTTTCCTTCTTGATTGCTTACCCATGGCTTTATTCTTTGCCGTTTCTTTCTAGCTTTCTTCTTTTCTGTGCTTATGACCCATCTTCTTAGGCTGAGTGTCATCTTCTTTCATGGACAAAGGGGACCATTCTTGCTTCAAGTCTAGGGGAATTGCCAAAAGTGGGAGGGGAATGAATGTCCTAGAGATTGTACAGGTCCTTCATCACCTAAAATTTGCCGCTTTGGGTCACCGTTTTTTTCAAGATGTGTTAGAATTATAGGGAAAATGAAAGCAGTAATATCTTTTTAAATTTGATCACTTCTGTAAATAAAGATCAGCACTTAAAACAAAAATTCTGAAGTAGATTAAATACAGAAAATATAAATCTGAACATGCTAAGGTGAACCAATATTTAACTAGGACTGATCATAAACAGAAGAAAATATTTCTGAATATTAACTTGAAATAGATGCAGATGTAAACATTAGCAAAACTAGATCTGAACTTTACCTTAGCAAAAACAATTAATAAGAGTACCTGATGTGTAGCTATCCTCTTTCTTTATGCTCAGAAAAGCTATGAAGGTCATAGATCAAACCCTCAAGGGTTTG
Organism: Picea mariana; assembly: GCA_032191745.1. Classification (NCBI taxonomy): domain Eukaryota; kingdom Viridiplantae; phylum Streptophyta; class Pinopsida; order Pinales; family Pinaceae; genus Picea; species Picea mariana. Next base: position 7,834 of record JASDQU010187435.1, read on the forward strand.
ATCTCATAAAGATCTTAAGTGAACAGTTTTCCAAGAAGAACTCAAGAATAATCAGCAAGAGTAAGACTGATATCAAAACCCAAAGACCAAAAACTCACTGCTGAAGCAAACCCCAAACAGTGAAACAAAACTGTCAAAACAAGGAGGGCTGATATACTAAGTAGAGACCCTAAGATTGAAGCTTAGGGCTGTCCTATCAGTCCCTAGAAGGCTGAGATAACTATGGCACAAGGAAGGGAGGATGGCAGCCAAGGAAGGGAGGACTGCAGCTTAGAAGCAGAGAAAAGAGGGGCCGCGGCACCCTTCACCAGCAAACAGAAGTAGGTCGAACTTTACATCAGCACAAGGATGCCTCAAATCAGCAAGAGGAGACTCACATCCAAGCAGCAGAGTTCTACACCAGCAATATACCAAAACCCCAAGGAGGCCACACCCTTAAAATCCAAGAGCAAGTCCACCACCAAACAAAAGACCAAACTGAGGTAGCCGCAGMAAATCAGACCAAGAGATGAGTGTGTGGAATGAATGAACAAAGAGGCCGTACCTAACAGTAAAAGAAGAGAAGCCTTCAAGGAGGCCGCACCTAAACACACCTTAAAAAAAAAAAACTGAACTGAACAAGGAGGCCGTCCCAAAATTTCAGACCAAGAGAAGTGTAGGTGTGAGAATGTAATGAGAGAGTGAGGGGTGAGGTTCCTTTTATAGTACAGGAAGGTTTAGGGTTAGGTTTAATTAAAAACCTAATAATTAAAATAAAAATAATAAAAGATAATTAATAATTAATTAATATTTTTAATTAATAAAAATATTAATTAAAAGTCAATTAATTCAAAGTAACTAAAGAAGACCAACACCACATTAATCAAGAAGGGGAACGCGGCTCAAGCAAGAGGAGGCTACAAGACAAAGTCAAAGGGGTCTTCTTCAATGACAAACTGTCCAAATAAGTCTCATGATAACTTATAAGCTTTTATCATCCCTGCATAAGAGGAAACATCAATGATCTGGTCGTGTCCATCTTTGTAGCTGCTCCTAGGTCTCATGGACCATCCCGGGAGAGAAGAAGAACATCACACATCATCACATCTTGGTACTCAACCAAGAACCACCTGGTCCCATACCAGGTTACCCCCGAACACATTTGGGGGCCCTAGAACAGTCTTATCCACCAAGGTACAAGACCAAGGATCAATCCAAGCGTTAAGCAAGGATTCCCTGGAACACATCCAGGGGCCCTAGAACACATCTAGGGACTTACTGCTTGGTCCTTGACCAAGAACCCCAACAATACACTGGGGGCCCTCACTAGGGTCTTTTTCCATGGCTCTAACTGCTTGGTCCCAAACCAAGAAACCCCAGGAGTGTATTGGGGGCCCTAGATCTCAGCTAGGGTCTTTTCCATCCTCCGGAGAATGGTTCTTGCAGCTGCATTAAATTCAACAAGATGATCATCCTTTGCTTCCTGACGTGGATGGGCGTGACTAAACTTGAGATCTCTACATCCTCCAGTTCCTGAATTTCTGTTTCGACTCATACTCCGGAGACTTGACCTGCTGGGTCTTCCAAGTTCTGAGTGCAGAGAGATTTGATTCCTCTGCTTCTCATTGTTAAGAGCCTCGTGTTTGTTTTGGATCTTTAATGGATCCTTTTTCTTTTCTTTTTGGCTCTTAATCTTTTTCTTTTTAAGGTTTGACACCACCTTGAAATGTGGTCCATATTCTTAATGAGCTGGCTGCACTCGAGGTTTTGTTGGTTCCTTTTTTGGGCAATCTTTGGCAAAATGGTCATATTCATTGCAGAAATTGCACATAAAGGGGATTTGTTTGTAATCCAACTTTTGAACATGAATCCAGTCCTTGATTTGGATTTCTATTGATTCTGGTAAGCCTTTCTCCAAATTCACTTGAATGCAGATTCTTGCATAGGATTTGTCAATGTATTTTCATAAGGAGTCCCAATCTCAGCTATGTTGACTTATCCAATACGTTGGGGAAATGGGAGACGGATCCAAACTATGGCCGCATTTGGGATTTCATCTTCTAGATCGAAGTCCAGGGACCAGTTAGGTACAACCCATTTTCCCTTGAATTCAAGCTTCCATTAATTTTGGACTCAGCCATGTTTCATTGAACTTGCCAATCAACACGTTTTCTGTGAAAAACAGAGCCTTGGACAAGGGGGCATCCAACTTGACAATAAGCGACATTGAACCTACCCTTTTTTTGACAAACCTTGAATGGCAGGACTGTTTCTAGAAGTCTTTGATTTCTTGTTGCTTCATCAGCCAACACTTTGAAGGCTGCAGCTGCATGGGAGAAGGGATGAGAAAGGGGAGGGGGAAAGGGAGCTTAGCTCCTTCTCCATCGGCGCCACGAGGAGCCAGAACAGAAATCCCCAGACAAAGAAAAATTTGAAGAGAAAAGGGCGATGTGTTCTCCCATAAGAGGTAAGGGCAGTCTTTATGAGCCCCCCCCTGGATGTCAATTACAATTATAGATATTCAGAAATGAAGGGCTTTATCTTGAAATATGAAATCCAATATGATGCCATGAAATCATTTTATGTTTGTCCAAATCTCTCTGTGGGGAATTTGTGTTGTAACCAAACATGAAAATTTACAGTCAAAAGAAATGCAGAAGTAACTTTTGCCCATTGGAAATAATCTCAGATACGGGCAGGAAGTACTTTTGCACTGTAGGATCTGTGTCCCATACCAGTGCTACTATGCTTGAGATTAAATATAAAACACATATAAATATGCTTGAGAGTGAGATTAAAGAGGCTGTGGTCATGGATTAGAGATTATTGCAGAAATTCAAGCAGGATTTGATGTGTCTTAATTTTGTGTTATGAACCTTAAGTTAGCTGTCCATAATTGGAGGTTACTTTGAAAATCTAAGCCTGGACTTGGATATTGGAATTGTTAGATCTTGGTCTGTATTTACATTTGCAGGGGAGGCATGTAGGATTACAGTTAAAAGCATATCAAATTCCTTTTTGGGGAGTTTTTGTTGCCAATATTTTTTAATTTTGTTGTAATGTCGTGGTTCACTTCATATATAAATATTGTAGTTAAATATTGAAAAATGACAAAATGGAAGACACAATGCATTCTTTAAGCACCATGAGTTCAGAGCTTCAAACAGAAATCTTTATACTCATCACAGAAGGAATGAACTATCTGCATATGATATCAGCCCAACAGTTGCAAAAGCTTCTAGTCACAAAAATGTAATGACACTGCTAATTATATAGGTGTCATCCAAAGACTTGAAGACTAGATGTGCTTGTGTATTTGTCCAATCTCTTTGGCCAAGTACTTGTATTGTCCAGATATTGTTAAATTTGTATTATTTGCAAACCCCTAGCTTACAAGGATTGAATGCCAAAGTTTTGTTGCATTGTGTTTTATGCTGCAGCCTGCAAGGTGTTGAGCTTTAGTGAATTTGCTAAGGGTGTTTGCTCTTCCTCTACATTTGGATCTGTGGCCTGCATCCATTTCCTTTATGATCTTGTTAGCCTTATGTGTGGGGGCAACCACCCTCCTATTTTGTTTATGGTTTCACTCTGTTACCTTTAAGATCCTGGTAGGTTTTTGAGGATGCAGCTCCTCCATGAATTATTAATTCCATAAGGCAATTGGAGTTCATGAACCATTTGAGCTTGGATTCCTAATTAGCATAATTCTATTTGAAGTACTATGATGTTCATTTATGATCTAGCTAGTCACCTTGTAAGAGAGCAAATAAACATAAATCTATCTTGTCTTTATTCCACACTGTAGAGTGTCTGTAAGGCTCCTCTAATGGTTGGAATTTTTGAGAGAACATATATTGGATGTAACCCTTTCATTAGGCTAGAGAAATGACCCCAAGTCTATTCCCTTAAGGATTAAAATATAATTTCTTAAAGATTTTAGCAAGTGTTGTAGCACACATTTATCAAGCATCAATTTATTTTTATCTTTGAAATTGAGTTTTCTGTGTAAGTTCCAACCACGTTTGCTGTCTTTTGTATCTTGGCAAGTAACAATCCCTTTTCTCAAGGATTTTTGGGCATGGAATCCTTAGTTGTATGTCAAAAATGGACAGTGAAAGCTGCAAATGATGAAAGCTGCAAATGATGTGATCAGTGTTTGAAAAACTATGTTGCCCTGTTATGTGTTTTTGAAGACTGGAGCTTATAACCTTGAATTTAAGATGTTATCATAAGGGGCGAGTTTCCTTAAATTGCGACTGCTTGATTCAAAACATTTCAAGTCTTTTAAGTGCCTTGCTGACCTATTTGGAGTAGAGGATGGTTCAGTGTATGGACATTTTCACTCCTAGCACTGGGTTTGGGGTCATCATGTCTCTTAACTGTATATTAGTAAATTTAGTTGTCTGCCAAAAATGGACAATGAAAGCTGCAAATAATGTAATCAGTATTTGAAAGACCATGTTGCCCTGTTATGTGTTTTTGAGGACTGGAGCTTATAAGCTTGAATTTAAGATGTTATCATAAGGGGTGAGTTTCCTCAAAATATGACTGCTTGATTCAAAACATTTGAAGTCTTTGAACTGTCTTGCTGACCTATTTGGATTAGAGGATGGTTCACAATGTATGGACATTTTCACACCTAGCCCTGGGTTTGGGGTCATCATGTCTCTTAACTGTATATCTGTATATTAGTAAATTTCATCTAGCTAGCTGAGATGATCCATAGCAAGAGTGGCTAGGCAAGGGGGATTGCCAGTATCCTGGTAACAATATCAAGATTTGTCAGTTTTCTCATCTGCATGGTGGTATTTGAGCATCCTACAAAAGATTGGATTGTAGTGATGATGTGTCCCCACGAGTTATGCGATTGTCTTGAAGGTAAGCAAGGAGTACTCTCTAAATTGCCATTTTGATAATTTCCTAGCTGAACTTTCTGTTGCTTGGAGAACTTTCTCTCATGTTGCTAAAACTAGCTTGGTGGGTAGTGAGGTGTTCCCCAGCATTAACTGCAAACATAAAGCTCTGCATCTAGAGATGCAAATAATTACTGCCTGTGTTTACTTTAGAACTTATGGATTTGACTGTGATTATTGTTAATTTCATACAGGAAGTTGAAGAGCCACAAACTAGGAGAAATTTGGCTGTGTACTGGGAAGCCCTGCCATCCAGTAGTAACTTAGGTGGTACCCATCCCTGGGAAGCAAGCTTTCATTGTTCTGGAGTGCTAGCTGTTCTTGACAGATGTTGAATTCACTTGTATATGCCACTTGTTCAAAGGAATTGGCTAGTTGACTTTGTACAAAGAACATGATACCTGAATCAATTAAGAATTGACTATGATTTGAAGTTTGGGTCAAGGATATTATTGGAAATTGCATGCTTTAATTGTGGTGGTTGGTGGATTTTCCATAGCGATGTTGGTGGGAGAAACTAAATTAGGAGTATTAGGACCATTTATTATTTACATTCAGATATTACTATTCGTGTGAAAGGGCACATTAAAATTACATGTAGTAAGCTCTCACCCTGTACTATGTATCCAGTTATAATGAAAATATATTGTTATGATATTTTTTGGCAGTGGTTTCACTTCTTGCGTGTATATATGTTATTTACGTGTTCTTGTTGAAAGCTTTGTGATAGAGGAGAGCTCTTGTATGTTTTAACTCTGTAAGGTGAATGCTTACTGACATTAACAAAACATTCAAGTGCTTTGCTTAAGCTTAAAATGGGAGCATATTCTGCAGCCCATCAAACATTTGGATTATGGTGGTTGGTGTTGAGAGTTTCCCTGTGTTGCACAGTGGGAATTCTCCTCCAGTATGGCGCAACAGTGATTGCAGATTTGTTCAAATCGTGAAGAGAAAATCTGATCTAGCATATTTTAAAAAAGATGGAGGGATACAGGGGTGGTTCCCGTTTGTGTTAGAATAGAATACAGGTTGTGTAACAACATAAATGAACATATATTTCACAGAGCCAGCATGTCTTTAGTCTGCAATGAAATCTGTAGAACCAGATTTAATCTGATTGACATATCACAGGAATTGTTGGATCTGCACATGGAACTAGCTAATAAATGCGAATTGACTCTGTGGGCAAGAATAGATGCTTGCTCGGCCCCGAAAGCAGTCAACCTAGAGGAAAATATGATAAAAAAAATGTAACAAATTTGCTTGTTTGGGTAAAAATCAGAATGAAGTCTCAGCCCAGGAAAGAGGATGAAGTCTGCCGGAATTTGACAGAAACCATAGAATGATGATCCCTCACACAGATAGGAATAATTACATAGGGAATGAGACATGCCGTGGGGGAATTAGACAATGTACCCGACTTGATAGTGAAGTGCAACCAGAGGTTCCATTATCCAAGTATGAAAATCACAATGGATGTGCTAGCAGTGTAGATGGTAGTTAGTTTTGATGTAGTTTCTCTATTCATGAAAATCCCTATCGAAGGTGCAATGGATATTATCAATAAGATTATACTAGGGAACAACAAAGTTTGGTTGAGATAGCTCTGAAATCAACAATTTTTAATTTCCCTAATTTGTTCATGTAGGATTTTGAGAGCAAAGCCCTTGCTTGTTCCCTCTACAATCCAAGATGTTGATTAGTTCGTTGAAGATACCTTTGTTGTTAGACCCCATGGGTGTGAGAACTTGGACGAATTTGTTGACCACCTCCATAGAGAATCCAAGCACACAAAATCTACCATGGAGGTTGAAGTTGATGGTAGCTTGCCCTTTCTAGATGTTTAGAGTAAAAGAGACAGATGGGTTTATGGTGCCCCATGTTTTCAGAAAAAACAAATCATATTGAACCGACCTCTTGCGGAGTTCGACCACCATTTTCCTTGGAAACATGGGATTCTCAACACTTTAACAACCAAAACCTTCAGAATCTTAGATAAAGATTATTTGGAGGAAAAAAGTGTATCTCCTCAAGGTCTTTAAAGAAAATGGTTATAAGGAAAATCATGGGATCAAGGTCTTTCAAAATGCTAGTAGAGGGAGGAGCAAAGACCATTGAGGAGGGTGTGTCCAAAGTATTCTAGCCCTACATCCAAAGGACTACGAACACAATTGCTTTAGTTTTGAAAATGAAAAACATTGAGGCAACTTTCAAACCCCCAATCACAATTAGAAACTCTCTCAAGTTTGTTAAGGACTCTTCTACAGATCATGTGAATAAAAAATGCGTTTACATGATTCTTTGCTCACGTGGAAAACCTAATGTGGGTGAAATTTGTTATTTCATCAAGATTAGAATACAAGAATACATAGTTGATATTAATTACAATTATGTTCTCTGTTTGCATTGATTAAATACTTTTGGATAAGACAAAACATCTTAATTGCATCAAGAAAGCCAAAATATTGGCGAAGATTCATCATTATCACAATACAAAATTGAGAAGCAATCGAGATTGAAAAGTGACCAAATAATCATAATAGAGACTATGGTTGTAAGATCAACATCATCAACTAGGGAAGTTGTTATATTCTCCTCTTTGTTTTTAATAAATAAATAAATTTAATATTTCATCAAGCTCGATCTAATAATTTGCAATGGTCTAATGAAGTGGTCAAAATCCGATCAAATGATTTGTATTCATGGGCTTGGTAGTAGTGGTAAATTCTGTGATCTCTGTGATATCCTCTTATATAACCAAATGGGAAATTTTGACATCTTAATCAACCTTGAGCCCGATCATAGACTTTTAACCCTAATTAAAAAATTCGTCATGCACAAAGGCTCCATTGAAAATAATTATGATAACCAAAGCACTTAATCTTCACCAAAGATAATGTTGATCCAATTATATAGACTTAAATAACAGTTAAATTTCCTATTAAATAAGGACAATATTGAATACTTTATCATAATTTCATAACAAACCCTCTCTACATCCATTAATAAGTTTTCTGTCGGCTTGATGTATAAAAAGAAAAATAGAACCAACCCTTATGTTAAAGAATGGAAGATTGCTATAAAAGCTATTAGGGATGTCTCTAGTGAGTCTTCAATATCCGACAATATAAATAGGTACTCCATTCCAACGTTTTTCATAATGGCATGCAAATCTCAATATGTGCGAGGTAAAATATTTGACAATGGTAACAAAAATTCACCTAACAAAAAACTAGTTAATGTAAAGAATATTAATCGTAAATATTGCATTCTTATTTTACACATTAATTAACACTAAAAAAAATAGAAAAGAGTAAACATTTATGTATATGAGATGAAACATATTACATACCTTAGGATCTGTGTCATACAAATGTTCGACAAATGATTCATAAGCTTTAAGTTCACTAGTAGCAATGTAGCGGAGAGAAGATTTGCTCTTGAACCTTTATAAAGTTGTTTAGTTGCCTTTTCTAATAGAGGTTCATCATAAATACCATCATCGTCCCCATCCACATCCAGCTGAGCAAACAAATCTTGGATCATTTGATTTGTACCATCATCTTCTTCCATGGGATCATTAACTTGATTTGTTCCATCATCTTCTTCCATGAGATCCTCATTTGTTTCATGTTCCTCAACTTGTACAACATCATTTCTACTACTACTTGGTGCATTTTGTAGAAAGTTAGGGGGCAACTCTAACTTTATAATTACAAACAATCATGCAAAATTAGTGTGTACAACAAATATTCAAACAATATATATATATATATATATATATATATATATATATATATATATAAAGTAAATCAATATAAAAACAAATAATGAATATATAGGTAACTACCCGGAGACGATATTCATTTGATCCCCCATCAATGTGCCCAAATTTCCTACAATGTTTTTTCGCTATTGCTATTAAAATTCTTACAGGATGTGTAGTGCAACATTTTTTGCAAGGGCAATAACATCTATCGGCACCCTTTTCACCCTCTTTACTTTTTTCCCACCTCTAATATTTTCCGACATCCTTTCCCACAAAAATAACCTTTCTAAACCGTCGTCGTTATAGCAATATTGTTGCAACATCTATAATTTCCAAAATATTTATATAATTTGTTGCAACATTATATATTTATATAATGTTGACCAAGTCAATGTTGACTTTGTCAAATAGTTGGGTGATTGTTTGAACAACGCAACGGTCATCATTGGATCGTCTCTTGTGCGACGAAAGACGGTTTTCGTCGCAAGTGAAACGAACGTGGGTTGGATTAAAAAAAAGAGAAAAAATTAAATCTTTATTTTCAATTTTGCGATGAAAGGATACTTTCGTTGGAAGTAGTTTGTAGCATATTTTTTAATATGTAGTAGTGTTAATGACCATTCTGCTCGATCATAATATTTCTTAAAGGCTATCTTAATAAATAAGATGTGATGGCCAAAACACTAAACCCATTCCATGTTTTTCCAAAATGCTATGACATTATCTCGAATAGTTCACCCATAGACAATATTTATTCATGATGAACAATGTTATGAAGAATATGCTCAATGCACAAGGTTGATGCCTTAACCAAAATTTTGTAAGATGTATTAAGAAACATGATGGGCCTCCAACTAGTAATAAACTCTAGGTTACTTTCCTTAGGGATGAACTTGATGATGCCTTGATTGATTTTAAATCCCATACACTATTTACAAAGATCCTCTTTACAAACTTAGAGAAGGTCTAAGCCAACAAACTCTTAGATGGCCTTGTAGAACTCACAAGAGAACTAATCAAGGCTAGGTGCCTTATATTCGACTATTTCATGGAGAGTTGTTGATCTGTACACTGCCATGGATATTCCACTAGACAGTTCATCACAACAAATCTAATAAAATAGTGAAATATTTACTATGAAGGTTAATATCCTTTAAATCTCAGACTCTTTAATTATTGGTTTTCCACATAAAATGTATTAAATAGTTCAAATGTGAAAAATAGAGAACAAAAATAAACACACACACACCATCCACAAATAAACACAAGATATAACCTGGGAAACCCAATACAGGAGAAAACCTAGCTAGAAGGTGAGGCGACTCTTCTCTCTTTTCTTCAAATGCAAGTACAAAGAAAGATGTACTCTCTATGGAGTAGCATTTGACATTGTGCTACGTATGGTTGCTACAGAATCTCTCCTCTGTTATTCTCACAAAATACGACTCTTAATTACTATTCTCAGTTATGGAACAAGATATAATGCAAAAGAATGGAACCCCTCTCCTCCTAGTGGCCCAGTTTTTAACATAGCTTGATAGCCATCTAGGCGTAGGGTTTTGACTTCCTCGACCCTCAATTATGATAAGGTTTTGGACCTTCTATAATCTTCTTGAAAGTCCATACGTGGATAGTCCCATATGCATGAGTAATAGGGGATGACATGGCATCCTCTTGTACCATGGTGGTCAACATGGTAGGTCAACTTATGGGAGGGATAAAATTTTCATACGAGCTATGATTGATGTGATTTTTGCACTATTGGAAAGGTCTCAATGTGCAGAATAGCACTATGAGGTTCAAGCTATTGTCGGGAAAGTTTTGATCCCAAAAAATGTTGCTTGATGCCTCAAAATGGTTGTGAAAGGTTTAAAACCCTAATTTTCCAAACTAGGACCTGCCATTAAAATGACCTTGCAAGCTGATTCCCCCAATTTTTTTCACTCTAAAAGCATCGATATAGATGAAAAATAATATAATGATCCAATATGGATCGACCATTGAGAGTTCATAGATGGAAAGAACATGTTCACAAGCTCTCTTATGCTCTTTAGAAACCATGCATGAGACCACATGTAAAAAAAATTGTTTAGCATCTTGCCTCTCCTCCATGATGTCGTGCATTTGAAAACTCATTTCATGATGCTCCATGAATTCCTAGTAAATATTCTCCTAAGTAGTGGTGTGACCCAGATATTTTAACGACAAATATATTTTCACTAGCCTCATTGGTGGGATCGTGTCCTATTTTTAGCCAATGCAAACTTAGTCATAGTTGAGAGCCTTTAGCATGGTGGATCTCATCCACCTCAAGAAAATTGCTCAACTTTTCTCTGTAGGTTTTCTTTTCTTCATCATATGGGGTCCATTATAAGCCTTGCATGAATTCCTCTAGCTTATCACAAAATGATTTTTTACGATTGTGGAAGATTTTCATAGTATGTTTGTTGTAACCTCTTACAAAATAAATAGTTCTACAAATGGAATATTCCCACCAGAAAATCCATCTAGTGTACATATGTATTTGGTTCAAAACATGTTCACTTTGGGGCTCCCTGTAAGATTTAGAATCAAATCGATTGGTGGTTTGAGAGAGTGGTCTTGTCGTCAACACATTGGATGACCTCCATCAGAGTCAAAGTAGAAAGATATATTCTCTAACAAAAAATATCTATCAAGCCATCTATAAATTATTTATGGCCCTTTTCAGAAGTTTGTCCAAGTAAACCATGACTCTGTAAAATCCTAGCGTTGATTTCAATTGATACTGTAAAGCCCATGCTAGGCCGTAAGAGAAAGCTAGGCTTCTTTCTCCCCTGCAATAGTCATACATGGAAATCCCCCTCCTTTTCTTCTTGGAACTAAACCATATTGAAATTCCCACAAATTAACCACTTGTTGTCAATTATCTCATCATCTAGGAAGTGCCAAAAGGTTTCTCTTTCCCCAACATCATAAGGGCATAAATGTTGGCTAGGACCAAGAGCTAGTTGTCTAGGTTGAAAAGAATCCATAGAGCTCTTTGTGTCAAGTCCATTCCCCACTCAACTACAATGCATGAAAGTTGAGGAGAAACCAACATCATAACACCCCCTTTTCCTTCAAAATGATTAGAAGTAAAACACTTGGCACTAGGGTATATTACATATGTACTGTCTTCCAGCCACATGTTTTGTTATATTGGCCATCTGAGGTTTTTGTACACTACTGTGGTGTTCTGCAAGAGTTCTTTCAACTATCAGTTGAGTTATGGTTGTGATGATTGTCTGCTTGCCACATGTTCTGTTGTATTTTCCATTTGAGGTTTATGTACATTGTTGTGGTGTTCTGCAAGAGTTCTTTCAACTAGAAGTTGAGTTATTGGTTGTGATGACTATATTCTAGCCACATGTTTTTTTGTATTTTCCATTTTAGGTTTCCGTACATTGTTTTGTTCTGCAAGAGTTCATCGTAAAACTTAGTCTGGGCACAATTTCATGATTTAGTGAGAAGCGATTGTTATTTTTATCAAATCCATGATGAAAAGTGTGTTCTTATTCATATTTTATGGGAAATTATAGAAGTTGTCATCAAGGGAGAGTGTTGATGTAATTCCATCTTCCTCCATAATTGTTCCTTGTCCCTAGTGTTCATTAAGGAGGAGTGTTGGAATGTGTTACTCTGGATTGTCATTCGTATTCTCGCAGGGAATGTTGGAAGGTATTGTAATTCCATATTCCTTCGTAAGTGTTCCTTCTCCCTAGTCATCACTAAGGGGGAGTTTTGGAATATGTGATGATTACTTGTATGGTATTGTTGGAATGTATTAATTTGGAAGTAAATAATGTCTACTCATATGTAAAAGAGTTATCTCACATGCATCATGAAGTGATATACTTTTGTTACCATTCAATATATTTTTTTTTTAATAAAAAAGAGAGGGTAGTACCTTCTATATTAGATAATCATAGAACATGTACAAAAACCAGTGTCATGGCTAAAAACCACCAAAAATACTGCCGGTATCCGGAAACCAGTATAGCTGAGGGGCCAATAGCAGTTATAGAAATAAAAC
>JASDQU010187437.1:0-13355 GCA_032191745.1 Picea mariana
TCTTTGACTGGTCCCGGCTCCTCTGAGGCTTTGGGGCAGCTTCTTGCGAAGTGATCGTAATCATGACACCGGAGGCACTTAAAAGGAATCTGTTCGTAGTCCAACTCTTGGGTATGGCACCAGTCCCCCAGGGAGAGCTTAATGGCTTCCGGAAGACCTTTCTCGAGGTTAACCTTTACACAAATGCGAGCGCAGGTGCACTGGTTCCCTTTCGGCTCCGCCCTGTCTAGGAAACGCCCAAGCTTATTTCCAATGTCCTTCAGAGAACTTTCTCCCCAGAGATGCAAGGGAAGGTGAGGCAGCCTAACCCAGACAGGGGCTGCGGTGATCTCGGCTTTGGGGTTGAAGTCAAGAGTCCAGGGGGCTAAGAACAGTCCTCTCGACCCCATAAAATAGGGTCCATATCTGAACACTAGATCACAGTCCTCTTTGCTCGGGAATATGAAAACAAAAAACCCCCTGCCTACAGCTAACAGAGAGACGTCTTCCTGTATCAGCGGCTTCCAATGATCATTCTTCCATGCCTCCATCGTTTTGGGGCTAGGCCATAACCCCGTAAACTTTCCGATGAGGGCCTTGTCTGCTAGATGGAGGGCAAGCTTGCAAGGCTCCTCTGGAGATAGCTCCAGAGAGGGGATCTCCTCCATCTTCTTAACAAATTTAGACGGGAGAGAAGGCTTGGATTTGGGGCCTGCCGAGCAGACCAACGCTTTGAATGCTTCCAATCGGGCTTTTCCTCTCTCTCCAGTCAGATCTGAGGCCATTGTAGCAGGCCGTCGACCTCCAGCAAGTCCAGTCGCAGCGGCAAGCACGCATGCAAAAAAGCGGCGAACAGGAGCGCTCTTGAAGATGTCGATTCGCGTCTCTGTACGCAGGGGGGCAGATTGGCTGCTTCCGTCGTGGATCCTCGTTCCTGCAAGCGAATACCAGCATTGGAGCGGCTAGGGTTTAGGCCCTAGCCGCGGCGAAATCCGTCTCTCCTCATCTCGTCCTAATAGACATTGGATATTTAACTTCTCATCTTTGATGTATTTAACATACCTCAACAAATCTAAGAATTTGATTACATATTTATCCACGATCATTCGACCTAATTTCAACTCATGAAATTCTTTGATTTTACTTTAATAGTAAGGTCAGAGAGGTATTTTTGATAAAAATATTTCTTGAATTGCTTCCATGCAATCTTTCTTTCATTGATTTTTTTGACTTGTTTGATATGTTCCCACCAAATCGAAGCTTTTCCATTCAAATTATCTATGGCCATTATGGCCTTCATGTTTCCAGAATAATCATAAACTTGGAAATACTTTCTTATACCACAAAGCCAAGCCTCAACTTCTTGTCTGGATTTGACCTCACCATCGAAGGTAGCTGGATTTGCATTTTGAAATTATCCATGCAAGATATCTCTAAAATGCCTCTTTCTCCCATGTTTGTGAAAATATTGCTCAATGAATCTTTAAAGGCGGATGACTCATTAAGAGAATTCTGATGGTGTATATGTCCCATCTTTGGAGGTATCTATTATGCTATGGGACATCTTGTGAGAAGGACTTCTTAAATTGTTCACACTTCCACCAACATTATTTGAGTTTTGCCCATGATGCATTTGCTTATGTATATATGTTAAGCTTTGGAGCATGGAAGCATTCAACTGGTTTTTCTCCTCTTGAGCTTTAATTATCTTTTCATTGTCTACTTTAATACAACTTTGCAATTCAACTCTCAAACTTTTCATAGTCTCTACAATATCTAGAGAAGTCTCTTCATTTATATGTTCATTTAACTCTATCTCTACATTTCCAGCTTATATATTTTCACCAAAGGAATCTTCTTCAAATTCATAAGAGTCTCATGCATCATCCATGGTGATAGTTTCTTATTGCAACCAATGCTAAGCCTCTATAATTTTATTTATACTGATAAATTAGAAGATTTTATGCAAGAATTAAGTGATCAAATCTCTTCTTCTCTAAAAGTTTTTCTAATGATTGTAGAATTTCTCAATTATAATGTTAAAGCCAAAGTTTATAGGCTTCAAAAGATCAATGTCTATTATATATTTTGCACTTTTGATATAGTTGATAGTACCTAGTTTGAACTAAAAAAATGTTCATGACAACAATTCTCATAGACAAAAACAATTAGCAGTAAAATCTATCGACATTGTAATTTTGCTATGTCTTTCTAGCCCTATCACCGATAACCAAATGCAATGTAACACAAATCACTTTTCCACTTGTGAAATTTAAATCAAGGAATTGTTTTTTTTTCACAGGGGTTTTTGAAATATCGAGGAACATTGTGGGGGTCAAGGGTGTGGTATCTTGTAGGGTGGGTTGAGGGTAGAACCCTTTTTTTTTGGTAAATTTGTGAGTGTTTTTTCACAATTTTGCATGGAAATTCATTGTTTATTCTATTTTTTTCCAGACCCAGAGCCTCCATAGATGCAGGTCAATCCCTTTAATTTTCTTTCTTTCATGGTCAATGGAGTACTTTGGAAATTCACTAGTCAATATCCTTAGTAACTTACATTTGGGCCTTATTTGTCCCATGCATTCCACATGGCACATTTCCATAGGTAGATGGGATAGTGGGTCTGTCTTTTCCACTACCCCAATTGAATTCCTTTACACTATGAGGAAATACCACATCGATGGGATTTGGGCCATCCACCCAAATCCATAGGTAAGATCTCAACCATTCATAGTGAGGTTATTTCTCTCTCTCTATCCCAATCTCTCCATTGCACGTGAGCAATGGTGGATTGTTGATTAAGATATATGAGTGTATTCCTAGCCATTTCTGACAAGTGGGTTCTCTCTCCTCATACCTTTTCCCTAAGTATCATGGATGATTGTTGGTCATCAATATCCATGCACATATGAGATCTCGGTCATTCTTGGTAAGGCACCCTCAATATATACCATTCACATCAAAATATATACCTTCCCTTAGGACATTTCTGATTATGTGATCAATCATCAACTATTGATATAAATACATGGTTATGATATTGATATTTCATGACAAAGCACTCCATGATAAGGTATTTGGATGTGAAATGTCTTGGGTTTCTCTCGGTTGTCGATCTAAACTAGCAAATTTAATATTATCCATTTGTATCAAGGCATTGTGGATAAGGTATTAGCACATAAATGCCATGGATTTATTCTCGCCATTAACCTCCCTATATAACATCGATTGGTTCTCTTTATCCAAATAGTTGCTTGTCATTTATCTCTTTATTATCATAGAAACATTCATTAAAATAAATAGTTACATGTGGATTTATTCRTTTATATTTGAAACTTAGCATGCCCAATCCACCTAGATCTACATTGCAACCATCTAATAGTGCATATATTCCCATCCCAACTACAATTAATGATGAAGAATGTAGTTTTATTCTAAAAAATGTCTAAATTTGGTTGACATTGAAGCTAACTTMTGACATCACATTGTGGAGTTTATACCTAGCACTCCCAACTACAAGACAAGTAACCATAAATAGGCCTTTCAAATTTTGTCCCTCAGAGGCCATATCCCTGTAATAATAATTTATAAGCCTCCTTAGAAGGATAAGAATTAAATAAAGTGCATGTACATGTGAGATAATTCAAATGCAATGGAATTACATACGCATGGTTTCGAATATTCATGGCAACTAAATGACCATGACCAAAATCAAGCATATTCACATAACGTGTAAGATGCATAGATTTCCATAACAAACAAAAAAAACATAAATTTTACACATTCATAAAAAATGATAAGGCACTTCTCTTTTGACCAAAGAAATTCCAAGGAACTAGTTGCATAAGAGAAATTTTCCACCCAATCATAGGTATCTAGTACAAATACCACCCCCAAGCCAAGCTATGATGCTACCAAGGCGAATGAAATAAGTTGCAGGTTTATATCTCTCTCTACACAACCCTTTTGTTCTCATCCTTAGCCAATCTACTCACTATAGAACAATATAGACTTCCCATCTAGTCATAAAACAACCATGCCACTCTCTCCCATTACCTCACATAATAGAAGGAATATATTCCCTTTCTTTTCTCAACAACCCCTCAAAGATATTCTTCCTTCTAGTGTTATTCAATGTGGTAGAAAAAACCTAATATGTTGTATGCATTCTAGAAATTTCTGACAACATTAATGCTTCTCTCTCAAGCATTCAAACAATAGCAAATGTACAATGGGTGAAGGCTTCCTAGCTTGCCCACACTCTATTCTTACCTAGAGATGTTGTAGTTATTTTTTGGAATGTGTGCAAAAATCCCAAACTTTGTTGTGAAACTCAGTACAAACAAAATAAAATAAAAGAGAAAAGGTAATCATGCAAGTATCCCAATTAA
This sequence comes from Picea mariana, assembly GCA_032191745.1. NCBI lineage: Eukaryota > Viridiplantae > Streptophyta > Pinopsida > Pinales > Pinaceae > Picea > Picea mariana. Next base: position 4,371 of record JASDQU010187437.1, read on the forward strand.
CCCTAAATTATGAAAGAAAAACAAATAATCTCTAAACTATAAATTTATTACTTGAAATTAAATTCAAACACGGTTATTTGGGGGGAAATAAGAAATGCATTTTATTATACCAAAAGAAAAGGCATAAAACTTACAATCGACACCCAGGAAGAGTTGTTGTAGCAAGGTGGGCTTCAAACTCTCCTTGTGAGTGTCCTTTTCTTCCTTGTAGATTTAATCTCCAACTCTCGTAGTAATGTAAGAAAGATCCCTTGTAGTTAGCTACAAACAAATGGAAAGAGGGTGAGAAAATATTGAAGAATGTAGGATTGGAAAAGGGTTTCCTTAACACACTAGTGGCATTCTAACAACATAAATTTACTCTTTTTTTTATTGAGGTGAAATGCATCCCCGCGACCTCTTTTTATAGGTGAATAGTAGAACCCCAATCTATAATTAGTTTCCATTTGAAGACCCCTCATCTATTAATGATAGTTAATAATATTAGTGGGAATTATGGAAGACTAATTCATTGTCGTTTATGAAGACAGAGGTCAAAAACGTCCACATGTACCCACTATGATGCCTAAGCAAGCATGCATGCATTTATGGGCCATGGGCTAGCCATCCTTTTAGATTTAAAAGGGTGGCATGGTGATGCAGGAGCATCTCTCCAACTCATCAGTGTGTCATCAACCAACGCAGCAACGCACTAGGAGGGACTAGATCCCAAGGAGAGAGAAGCACCAGCCTTCTCTTTTTTTAGTTTAAATCTCAAGTTTTTAATGTAATTGAAGTTTTAAAAGGCTCTAGGAGGGTCAAGCCTTTGTAATATGTAAGGTTGAGTGTAAAGTCGCCATTAATGGGTTGTAGTTGTACAGGTCCTGAGCATCGCCTCAAATATAAAATTGTAAATGAATATTTATTGTAATAAAGCCTTAGTGGTAGGACGCTTAAATGTAATAGGAAAGCACTAAGATGTTAGGATGGAAGGCTCGAGAAGCCCCCCGTGTATAAACGTATGTAATGTATTCCCAGAAGGAGTGGTTGAAGAATATTATAATTGATGTTGAAGAGAGTTGTAGAGAGTTGTTGTGGATGGTAGTTGAGAGGAGTTGAGACTCGGTTGCAGTCGAGTCTTGTACACATTGTAAAGACCATTCAATATTAATACAAAGAGAAAATTTCCCTGCATATGAATCTTTGTGTGTATTTTCTATGTGAATGAATGAAATGGTGGTTTCTAAATGTTTTCTATGCATATGTGTGAATGTTATGGATGGGTAAATGTTTCCTTTGCAGGAATAGTTAGAATTATTTGTCTGTAGTTTTCTGAGTGTTTCTGGGCTCTCACGAATGTGCAAGGAGTGCACATTAGAGTTGTTAGAAAATTCTAAAAGTCCATTGCAAGGAGTGTGCGAGAACTCATTTAGGAGTTTTGTGAGGAGCATGCCAAGTGGGCACACTAGAACTGTTCCTTACCTTAGAAGGGATAGTGTGAGTTTGCACAGAGTGAGTGCAAGGAGTGCACCTACACTCGGAGTAGTGTAAAATCTCCAGGAGGAAGAAAGTGCAAGGAGTGCATGAAGCCAACACACTGTTGAAGTGATGGTAAAGCTCATGAGGAAAAATGTAGAGTGTCAGGAGGGCACAAGAATTCATTTGGAAAGAACAAAGGGATCCCTTTAAAACTGAAGAGTTGAAAGCTTGGGAGGAAGAGTGTGAGTTCCAAGAGGGAACAAGAAGTCATTGAAAGAACAAAGGGCCAAGACCCTTTGAAGTTCGAGTAATTCCAAGCTCAGGAGAAATAGTGCACGTATGCACATAGCCAACGCAAGGTGTGTAGAGGAAAAACCATATATAGGTTCAAAAACTCAGGAGAGAGAGTCTAAGTTTACATAGAGGTGAGTGCAAGGAGTGCAGAAGGCCAACACTTAGTCAAGTTTTGAAAAGGTTCAGAGGAGAGTGAGCGTAAGGAGTGCGTGGGAGATTTTTTTTCTAAGTCTCAAGCTCAAGAGAAGTAGTGCAAGGTGTGCGCCCAAGCCTAATTCCTTTGAAGTTGACAAAGTTCAAGAAGGGTAGCGAGGTTTAACTCTCAAAAGAAAGAATTCCTTTTGTTTGGAGGACAAGCGAACCAGATCTGTTCGGAAGAAGTAGAGGTTTTCACAACCGTTAGATTTGGGAAAGGTGTGCAAGTGATAACCCTTGAATTCCTTTGAACTTCACGAATACAGAAGTTTTAGGGTGTGTACTATGGAGGAGAGGAATTTCCCGAAGTCCTGGGATCTGAAAAAAATCTGGGTCGTCAGTCGTGAGTACACATGTCCACAGATCGAGCGTGTTCGAAACTTAGCCACTTCAAATAATTAGAGGTAAAGTTGCAAGAGCGATCAGAACTCCCGAAGCTCTAAAGACCGGAGCAGATCCTGATCATTGGTGGCATTGCTACGTGTCAGAAAATTGCAAGTTATTCGGAAGTCTAACAGTCCGGGAGAACGGAAGAGTAAAGTGTTAAGGTTCAAGAACTTCCGAAGGCTAGAGTAGATCTCAACCATCCGTTGAGAGGGATGCGTGGACCATAGATCCAGTACTTTGTCAGTTCAACACTCCAGAGGTTTTGAAGAGTTGTGTCGTGAAAAGCTCTAGATTCTGGAGCGTGGAGTAAACAATGATCATTGATCTAGGGCGAACGACAACCGTCCAATCTGCTAATTCAGAGTTTGTGCATTCATAGGAATTGCGTATTGGAGCGGGTAAAACTCTGAAAGCATGGAGTCCTGAAATACTTATGAGCATGAATATCAGCGCGTATTGTGAACTGTTGATCCTCGTCATTGTTCGGTTGTTCGTAAATTCAGTGTTCGGGAGGATCGTGTTCGAAAAGTGGGTGTGCTCGTTTAACCATAGATAATATAGCAATATTGTCACCCAACCATAGGCATGAATGCCATCCCCAAGCACCTTGACCTTGACAGAGAGAAGAATTATGGTTGCAAATCAATAGCCAACCAAGGCTAATGCACCAATCAAAGATAACCAAGACTAATCAGAAATTTCAACCCCGAAAGACTGAAATTATGGGTTGTAGTAACTGCAGTTGCAGTTTCTCCCCAGACTTGTGCACTACTGGATTTCTGTGGTTTCGACTCGTGTATATAAAATGAGCTCTTGTGCCTTATTTTATACTGTTCTTTCCAGGCTGTCTGGGCCGACTTCTCTTTCTGGAGGCTAAAGACTCAATATAAAATATTTTCTTTAGTCGACTTTACTTCTAGGGTTATGTCCAAGTCTTTTAGGGTTCTTGTTGCTTCCTGGAATATTCTAATCTCATCAAAGGTCACAAGTGGAGGTTAATACCTCTCACAAATACCATAATATCAATAGTCCCTCCTAGCTAGGGAGGTATAAAAGGAAATGGTATTGAGCACAAACAAACCATTCAACCACTAGCATCATCATAGCCACACATGCTATCTCATGATAAAATCTCGAGCACTGACAACATTATCCAACTAGATAACCTCCATGGCAATCAGTACAATGTCATCTGATTGAACACAACTATGTATATCCATAGTATTACATAACTATTATCTAGTGCTACACAACCATACCAAGTAGCACACAACTACTAACCAGTGACACATAGTCACAATCAGTGGAACACATCCACCACAGCAGTATACAACTACTATCCAGAGACATACAGTCTCTACAACAGTCATATCATCTGATATCAATCTGCATAAACAATATCATGATACAAGTTGAGTCATCTGGGTCATTCTTCCACACACATCTATGAGATCTAGAAGAGCATTTTCCCTCATACAGTAAAAGCATCAACCATGGGCTATCTAGACTATTCTTCCCAAGCATGGAAGAATAATTGTCCCTGATTTCTGAGCCTGGACCATTCACCTGACTGGATGATTCCTCCGACACTAATCATAGTGCAACCTGGATAGAATGAGTCTGCCCTAGGGAATGTCTGTCCCTAATTGCTAAACCTGGACCATTCACCTAACTGAGACATTCCTCCGACACTAAACATAGTGCAACCTGGAGAGAATGAGTCTGCCCTAGGGAATGACTGTCCATACCATTTCCTAAGGAAATGATTGTCCTGCACCAACCTCCAAAATAGACCATTCTTTCAAACTACTCAAAACTATGAAATTCAAAAGAATGACTCCCCGGCGAGGCGGACCATTCTACTTGACCACTACTGAGAGTGACTGCCAAGAAGAATAATTGTCCTAGACCATTCCCCCACACTGGCCACAAGGAGAATCATTGTCTATGGTACATCAACAATCTATCGAACCATTTTCATTACGAAAATGACTGTCTGATCTGGACCATTTTCCGAGCTGGAAAATGCATGTCTGTTAGAAAATCTCAAACCACTTTCCGAACTGGAAAGGAATTGCCCATCCTAGGCCATTTTCCAACCTGGAAAATGAGTGTCCATAAATCAATGATATATCAGTGCTCCCTCCCAACCATCTCTTCCCTTTTATTTAAGGGAGTTATCTCCATGATCCAAAACTTGTCTCATAAGTATGCAAACTTTATCCTGGATAAAGGCTTTGTCAAAATATTTGTTGTCTGCTCATTTGTGGAGGAGCTTCACTTCTCCTTCCTGGAATTTATCTCGAATAAAGTAGTATTTGATCTCAATGTGTTTCGACCATTCATGAAACACTAGGTGTTCAGATAGCTTTATACAAATCTGATTGTCACAGTATATTATGGTTGAATCTGGAACCTGATCAAATAATCCAGAAATCAACTTTCTTAGCCATACTGCTTATGTACATGGCTCACATGTTGTGATATATTCTGCTTCTGTTGTGCTGAGTGTAACATATTTTTGTTTCCYACTGCCCCAAGATATCATAGCGGAGCCCAAGCTGGAACACATCCCTGAAGTACTCCTTATGTCTTCTACACTCCCTRCCCAATCTGAATCTGTGAATTCATGAAGTTGTATATCCCTGGATGAGGTATATATTAAACCATAGTTTAGTGTCCCACGAATATAGCTTAGAACATTCTTTGTAGCTATCTAATGCTCATGTATGGGTTCCACCTGGAACTGGCTTAGGGTGTTTACAACAAAGCAAATGTCTGGTTGAGTATTCACTAAATACATTAATGACCCAATCAATTGTCGATATAGGTATGGGTCTACTGGATCAGAGTCAGAGTCTCTTACTTTCCTTATATATGTGGTCATAGGAGTGTCCATGGATTTGCAATCCATCATTCCAAACTTCTAAAGAATCTTCACCGCATACTTTCCTTGTCCAAGGAATACTTCACCACGCTTCTACCATACTTCTAGTCTCAAGTAATAATGCACGAGACCGAGGTCTTTCATATCGAACTCAGAAGCTAGTTCCTTCTTACACTGAGTGATGATAGACTCTTCACATGTCAAGAAGAAATAGTCGACGTATAGCAGTAGAATCACAGGTGCATTGTTCATGACTTTGTAGTAGAGATTTGGATCTGCATGACTCTTGGAGAAACCAAGTCTTATTAAGTAGTTGTCTATTATGGCATNGTCTCAAGTAATAATGCACGAGACCGAGGTCTTTCATATCGAACTCAGAAGCTAGTTCCTTCTTACACTGAGTGATGATAGACTCTTCACATGTCAAGAAGAAATAGTCAACGTATAGCAGTAGAATCACAGGTGCATTGTTCATGACTTTGTAGTAGAGATTTGGATCTGCATGACTCTTGGAGAAACCAAGTCTTATTAAGTAGTTGTCTATTATGGAATACCAAGCTATTGGAGCTTGCTTGAGTCCATACAGGGATTTATTTAATATGCAAACATGAGTGTCTCTGGAGTGTACTTCAAATCCTTGAGGTTGTTCAATGTATACTTCTTCTTCGATTGCTCCATTGAGAAAAGTTGTCTTTACATCCATCTGATGTAAAATCCATCCCATGGAAGCAGCAAGAGACATAATGGCTCTAATAGAAGTATATCTGGAAACAGGAGCAAATGTCTCATCATAATCTTCTCCCTCCTTCTAGGAGAACCCTATAGCTATGAACCATGCTTTGTATTTGTCCACGCTTATGTCTGCTGCATGTTTGATCTTATAGACCCATTTTGAAGTTACCATTGATTTTTCTTTGGGTCTAAGCACAATTTCCCATACAGCTTTTCCATGATGGACTGGTGTTCTTCTGTCATGGCTTATTTCCATTGTTTCTTCTGAGCTGCCTCTTCAAATGTGGTGGGTTCTTCATTTAAAATATTTGTCATACATGTTGCATAGCTCAAGAATCTTTTGGGCTTTTTCCTTTCTTTGAAGGTGCCACTTGGGGCTTTGAGTGTTTCTGCTTCTTGTATAGTAGCTTCAAGTCAAGCTTGATGTTTCTTGGTTTTGGGTACAATGATTGATTCAATAGGTTCACATGGTTGCATCAGATGATCAATTTGTTCTATTTCTTCATTTTGACTTTCTGGAAGACATGTGCTTTCTTCTTTAGGCTCTTCATACTCTTCTTCTTCTATAATTTCTTCTATGGATTTCTTGAAATCCATATTTTAATTGAAGGTTATGTCTCTGCTGAGTTCAACCTTATGTTGTTCCATGATATAGATTATGTAGGCTTTGGATGATTCACTGTATCCCACAAATATGCCCTTCTTTCCTRAGGATTCTAATTTCTTCCTTTTATCCTTGGGGATGTGAATGTAAACAAGGCATCCGAAGACTCTTAAGTGTTCCACATTAGATTTCTTTCCTGAGAAGGCTTCTTCTAGAGTCATATCCTTCAATATCCAGTGGGGACTTCTGCTTTGAACATATATTTCTGTCATGGYTGCTTCTCCCCACAAATACATAGATAAACCTTGATCGTTCATTAGTGCCTTCACAATTTCTTCAATAGATATGTTCTTCCTTTCTGCTGCACCGTTTTGTTGAGGATTATAAGAAACAATTAGYTCCCTCCTAACCCTTGCCGATTTGTAAAAGGCAACAAATTCCTTGGATGTGTATTCTCCTCCATTGTCTGTTCTCAAGGTCTTGATTTTCTTGTTTGTGAGGTTCTCTATCTCTGTTTTGAATTCTTGAAACTTGTTGAAAACTTTGTCCTTTGTCTTCAAGAGATATAACCAAGTCTTTCTTGAGTAATCATCTATGAAGATTACATAGTAAAGAGAACCTCCTAGAGATTTGACTGACAACGGACCGAAAACATCTGAATGTATTAGATCTAGGATTTCCTTATATCTATTATTGCTACTTGAGAATGGTTTCTTAACATTCTTACCAAGAGCACATCCTTTGCAAATTCCTTCATGTGTAGATTGTAGTTTTGGTATTCCTTCAACCATTTTTTTCGAGGAAAGGTAATTCTTGATAATTGATGTAACATCCCCGACCACCCAAGTTGGGCCACGATACATGAGAGAACTCTTTCATTATCTTTGTGGAACATACTGTAACATACCCAACATCCAATTGAGCTATGCCACATAAATTTTTTGAACTGCATGCAATTAAAATATATACACACATAACTCTTGCGGAAAAATATATATATATATATATATATATATATAACATAAACAAACAATTACATTTCGTAAATGCACGGATTCATACTGAAATAACAGTAAACATATACAGGCAATACCCATAAATATAAAGACAGTTATAGCCACACATAAGATAAAACCATAAAAATAAACACGTAAATAACAATGCAGCATGTAATTTTATCACACAGTTGACACTTATCTTGGTAAGAATATCACCAACTCCATGCATACCTTCCATGAACCTCCCAGCCTTAGATCACATTGCTCATCACTCTCAGCAGTGAGTCACCCCCAAGCTAGGACTAAACTCCACCCGGGTAAAGGGATTCCTAACCAGGATGACTATCTCAGACAATAGGAAAGACTCTATCATAAGTGCCAACTCAAACTAACAGCCTACAGTCCCTCATTCCCCACATGTCTGTCCCACCCCAGGAAGTGTGCCCCTTCTCTTCTCAACAGTCCTTTGGCTTCAGCAACAGGCCGAACAGGAAGTCTCAGAGCACTGTAGCTATAGTTCAGCACCTTCAGGAAATCAATTCCCCAACAATTCTCTCTCCCAAAGAGAATTTGCTCACAGGCCTGACAACCCGCCTCTTCAATATCCCACGGGCCTGACAACTCTCTTCTTCAGTCCAGCTCACAATCTAACCAGCTACACGAACATATATGGCTACCGATACATGTTTCAGGTATAGTGACATGAAGGTGTGGAGGATAGCTCCATGAGTGAGTGAATGCTCATGGAATGGCTACATGGATGATCAATGATGGTCGTAATGATGGTCAGAATCGTGGAAAATGAACTAAGTCCAAACAATATGTATGCATGTCCCCAACTTGACACTTGTCATGTTGGGAGCTACTTTGGCCCACTTGTCCCCAACTTTGGAACTTAGGATAAAATAATTATCCATACTTTATACTTTAAGAAATATTAATATAATATTCCTTTTTGGCTTAAGCTCCCTAGCTTAGCCCATTTTCCTTAACTTTTAGCCCCCCCTTTCCCTAACTACTGGAGTTTAGTCCCCCATACTCTTTTATTGTGGTCAGTCTGCGCGCAACGATGTATTTTGTATTAATTGTGAGACATATACAAAAATAGGCGCATTGGCCTTTAGCATCTAGGCTCTCTGGCCTAATACAAACATAAGCCTCCTAGCTTATAATAACTGACTCACCAGCCTATAAAACATCGCATATACACAAAGGCTCCTTGGCCTCAAAATCACGCGCACTTAAGTTGTTGTGTGTGGTATCCAAGAATGTGCATACTTCATCATTTTACTACCCAGTACATACACACACTATACCCTGAAAGGTGCATACAAAATGATATCAAACAGCTCACCAGCTTAAGTACATTTGCATTTACATTTACAATTGGGTTCGACCTAGGGATATTACAATCCCCTCCCCTTATTTAT
>JASDQU010187439.1:0-20508 GCA_032191745.1 Picea mariana
AATTAAGCAATTATAGTGACCAACACCCAACATCTGGTAGGTGGTGGCGAAGTCATGATCTTTCTCATAGAGGTGGAGCCATCCAGAGGTCTCATGGACGCAAGATTCTAGCACCATGGTGAGTGCTGCGACTAGAAGTTCGCTGAGGCAATAAACGATCTAGTTGTTACTTCCTATGTTATATTTGATATTGAGGTGGAACTGCTGCAAGTATGTGGACCACTTCTTATGGAGATCATTCTACAATTTTCCTTGTGTATTCATGAACTGCAACGACTTATGATCAGTGTGGATGTCTGTCTCCTTCCTGAGAATGTAATGCCTCCACTCGCGACATGCTTGCATAATGGAGTACATTTCTTTGTCATAAGTAGGGTACCTAAAAATGACATATGATAGTTTCTTGCTATGATAGGCCACGGGGTGTCCGTGCTGTGTGAGAAATGTGCCCACAACATATTTTGAAGCATCTGTCTTGATCTCAAAGGGATGTTGTAGGTCAGGTAATGAAAGAACTAGATATGAGCACAATCACTGCTTCAAATCATCAAATGTTTACTATTGGGATAGTCCCCACATCAAATTTTTCTTACCACCACCCCTAGTTACTTGGGTGAGGGTGCATGCAATATGGGAGAATCCCAACACGAACCTGTGATAGAAATTGGAAAGGCCTAAGAAGATCTGAAGCTTGATGAGCATGGTTGGGGATGGCTAGTCACAGATGACTTGGATCTTGGTTGGATCCACATGCACATCATGCTCATAAAAAATGTAGCCCAAGTACTAGACCCTATCCATGCCGAAGGAGCATTTTTCCAAGTTGGCATATAGCTAGTGCTGTTGTAGAGTGTGCATAACCTGTTGAATATGTTGCAAGTGTTCTTCCTAAGTATTTCTATAGATGAGGATGTCATCCATATACACAACTCCAAAAAAACTGGTGAAAGACTGCAAGATATCATCCATCATCCTCATGAAATTTGCTGGATCATTTGTCAAACCAAAGGGCATGACTAGCCATTCAAAAAGACCTTCATGCAACTTGAAGGAAATATTCCATACATCTGTCTCCTCTATTGGGACTTGATGGTAGCCAAAATTCATATCAATCTTACTGAAGTATTTCCCCCCTTGAGTTGATCAAGGAGATCGTCGATTTTGGGAATCGAGTACCAGTTCCTGACTGTGATTTTATTTAGGGCCTGATAATCAATGTAGAGTCACCAGGTCCCGTTTTTCTTCTGCCCAAGTATTGTTGTAGATGAGGATGTCATCCAGATACACAAATACAAAATAATTGGTGAAAGTACGTGTTAGCGATCAAAATGTAATGGATTTTTGAGAGCGTTTTCATCATTCTCTACTTGATTTATTGTTTTCTTAAGTTTTTGGGCCAGTGTCTTAACCTTAGATTCTTCATTAATCTCTTGTTGATCACTTTTTCCCAGCGTCCTTTGGTTTTTCCCTCTTGACCTGCCATACAAAAATGATGAATTGGTAATCCCTAGTCTATGTTGTAAATCTTCAAATATATTTTATAATTGAAAAAACTCAAATTTATGAGGTGTGTGTGTGCTTCTAAATGTCCTATGCCTAAGTTATACTATAAATTAAATCTAGTGAATGTGCCTAAACTACATATTGCCTAGAACTATTGTATATTGTCTAAGCATAGGGTTTCTAAACCCAAGCCACATGCCCATTTCTTATACTAGTCACCAATCATTACATTAAGCTAATCTATGAGTCAAAGCTATATATCAAAATACTAAGCCATGAACTTAGTCAAAGCTAGGCCACAAGTCAAGCCTCAAGCTCAAGCCATGCATCAAGCATACAGGTGAGTTTTTGTTGCCAAGCGTTCAAAGGTTTGGAAAGGGATCGACAACTACAAGGTCGATTTTTACCTCTACTACATCTGAAGAGCTTGATCTTCAGTTTGCAATTGTGGAGGTGCCAAATGATTGTGCAGGTGCTGAAGAACTAAATATATCCATGATATATATGATGGTGTTCCCAATTTATTTCCCGTTCCACCGTTTTCATACATGGATGTGCAGAGGGGAGTGCGCTGCCAAATATCCTGGGCGCTGCCAACTCTTCTGGGTGCTGCGAATTCCACGGGTGCTACCCAATCTCCTGGGTGCTATGAATTCCACGGGCGCTACCCAATCTCCTGTGCACTACCAAATATCCTGAACAAAAAACACATGCAAGTGCTACCAACTTTCTGGTAGGCGCTACCGAATTTCTGGCAGAGACGAAATTTACATAAAGATACACCAGAAAGGCGCTACCAGCTGGCGCCTAGATTCAAGGAGTTCATCTTATCATTGTTGTTAGTGGTTGATTATGAGGAGAAGAGATGAGACCATATGTGGCAACATTAAAGGAATTTGATTCCATTCTAACAATTATGTAACAGGTGGCAGAGTATCCCAGCTTTCCATATTTTCAAGCAAAAAAATAAGCAGACAGTTCCAGAATCAAGGGAAGTCGAGATAGCATCTTAGTGAATGGCTGATGATGTGGGATATAGACAGAGATAGCAACTGGCAGCATGATGACAACTACAGACACATGGAAAACAAGGAGCTACATATCAAAGGAGGATCAAGTCATTTTAAAGATTGGTTGGATTAGTCACCAACACTTTCCTTTTTTATAGCATATGGTTGTTAGTCAAGTTGTTATATGTAATAAATGCTTAGAGATTTTCATGGGAAGAGGGCCAACATGCACCTCCAACTATTGCCTTTCCTTTCTGTTATAAATCCATAATCCAAATGAGGAAAAGGGGTTCAAATGGTTGAGCCGAGGCTCTCGAGTTGTAATCTTTTGACTGAGTGGTTTGTACTCTGGTTATGTAATGGACTTGAGAATTTTTTATTAATGGAAGTCAGCTTCTCTTCATTTTCTTATTTGTTCTTACTCTGAATGCTCATTAATGGAGGATCCTTGTGAGATGTTATTGCTGTATTGTAATGGATGTTTGATTATGACGCCACTGTAAATGTTTTCAGGGTCTTAAAGTTTAGTTTCAAGAGGATCTTGTGACTGATCTTTTCTTCACCTAGATGCTAGAAGGCCCAATGCTTATAGAATACTTGTTCATTCTTCTCACCAAGTCTTCCCTCTACTCATATTTATCCTTAAACAACTGATTTAAGCTAATCAAGACCTCATTTGCTTGTGCATGCTAGCCCAGATTTTTGAGTTAAAACATTATTATTTTGAGTCTTGTCCATTTGACCTTTTAAAAACTCATTTACATTTACAAATATTTTGATGTTACCAAGCTCACCTGATTACAGTCTAGGGTAACTTTTGGAGTGATAACATAAATGGCGCTGTTGTCGGGGAAGGATTTGAGCAGATTGAAGAGTTCCCTGGGAAGAACAACATAGATCTATCTCTTGATGGTAGACAAGAGAGAGATACAAAAAATTGACTATAATCATCTACCTAACGACTCCATGAAGATGAACCTGTTGGAATACTCCACTGTGGGAACAAGCTTGGACATAAATGGAAGGCAGAGGCAAGTTCATGTATCAAGTTCTAAATTTCTTTCTAGAACTTGTGCTCTTTATCCTTCATTCTTTCTTAAATTTCCCTGCACACATTAGGAGAATCATAATTTGCTTTGTATACTCTAAAGACTGCCAACCTGCTCTTGCATATTCCTTTTTCAAACAAGTAGATTTACCCCCTTCCCATGTCATTGATGTTAAGGATATACATCCACTTCAAACACCTGAAGAAGATGAGGTTCATAAACACTTTTTTAATCAATTTGAACCTTATGATTCTCTCCCTTCTCCAGATCTCAAAGTTGATTTATTACCTTCTACCATTCCCTCTGCTATTAAAAACCAGCCTGTTGAAATTAAACATGCATTAAATGATTATTGTCCTTTTGCAAATAAAAAAACTGATTCAGTTCAGGATGCCAACTCCTCTGACCTTTACCAACAACCTTCTAGTGTTCAACAACCCACTGCCTTCTAGTTTAAGGTTAGGGGAAAATTGTTTGGACCTCTAAAGCTTCCATCCTTTTTTCATCCTTACCCTCTTGGATTTGTAGACTACCTACCAACCTTTTCTGAAAAATATAACACTACAGGAGAAGAGCATCTGTCATCCTTTCAAGACTTCATCGATAATCTGGAAATCTTGCATGAAGATATTATCATGAGGCTTTTCTCTAAATCTTTGATTGGAGATGATGCCTTGTGGTTCAAGAATATGGAAGTTGCTTCCATTGGTTTATGGGATGAACTATATGACACCTATTTAAAATACTGGGGAGAGAGAAAGTCATTTGATCAATACCTAAACGAGTTCACTACTTTGAGAAGAGACAAAAATGAAGTTCTGTCTACTTTTAATCGAAGGTTTCACAACTTGTATTGCAGCCTGCCCCTGGAAATTAAACCTTCTGAGACTGCTTCCATGGTGTATTACATAGTGTCTCAATACTCTGACCTTGTTTTGTATCTTAGGGAAAGAAATTCTACATCTTTATCACAGTTATTCATAGATTCCGTGGAAGTGGAGGAGAACCTCCAATTTTGTGGAATTATTCTAAGTCAACATCATGTCAACTCTGAACATGAGGCATATTTTATTTTCTGTAACTATGAAGAAAAGATAGTGGATGATTTGGTCCTTGAAGCAGGTATCTTTGACAGCCTTGCCTCTGAGGAAGTCATTGTCTCAAACATTGACCAAGAGCAATTTGTTGTTGACAAAAACTTTGGTAATGAATACTTTGTTGTTAGAAAGCATCCTTAAACAAAACATTCTGAATGTCAAGAGTCAAAGGTTTGTTATGGAAAACCTATTTTTGATGGAAATACTAGTGATGGTGATAAATACATTTTTTCTATGATTTGTTTGGAATCTCTTAGCACTATTCCTGTAGATGATGATTATGATCATGAACCTTATAAATTCTATGGAGGTGTTGAAAGGGATTTTCATATAAATATAATCTTTTATCCATCACCAACCAATAAAAAACCTTGTCTTAATAAAAAACAGGTGTATGAGCAACAAACTATCCCCATGATATATGTAGAGATGATCAACCATCAACCAACATGTGGTTCTAGAGTTACGAATCAACTATTCAACCCACAAATTCCTGTGTCTGTCATTCAAACAAGTGTTCCCGTAGAAGACATCAAACAAAATGTCAACAACTTTGAAACAATGAAGGTAACCTTTCATAAATTAATCAAGCATTTCTTTTAGTTTCATGACCCTATCAATGAGTACATAGAGTTACACTTTTCAAATGCTTTGGATCATGCATAATTGATCTTTTTATCATCATGTTTGGGCGAGTATGGTTTCTTGAATGAATTCTTATCCCTGTTGTTACATTTCAAACATCAGTTGTTGATCAGTGACAGAGACGAGGTTTCTTCAATTTTAAAACTGATTGAATGGTTGTTATGGAAGGCAACATTTACCTAACCAATTGCAGAGTTGGTTAGAGTAGAGTAGGGTAGGAAATAAGCTCGCTGCTCGAGCATTTATTTTTTTCTAGTTTGTAGCAGAAATATCAGTTAGCTTGTGTGAATAAAGGCCAGTTTTGAAGGTATACAGAGATTAGTTGCACAGGTCTTGAGAGTTTTTCAGAGACCAGTTTCATAGGCCAGATGACTCCATAGCCCAACAGATAAGGCGACTGGAAATACTAGGTTCTTGGAGCCTCATAGGGAGGTCTCCATCCCATTTGGAGCCAAATGTTAGCGATCAAATTGTAATGGATTTTTGAGAGCGTTTTCATCATTCTCTACTTGATTTATCATTTTCTTATGTTTTTGGGCCAGTGTCTTAACCTTCAGATTCTTCATTAATCTCTTGTTGATCACTTTTTCCTAGTGTCCTTTGGTTTTTCCCTCTTGACCTGCCATACAAAAATGATGAATTAGTAATCCGTAGTCTATGTTGTAAATCTTCAAATATATTTTATATTTGAAAAATCTCAAATTTATGAGGTGTGTGTGCGCTTCTAAATGTCCTATGCCTAAGTTATACTATAAATTAAATCTGGTGAATGTGCCTAAACTACATATTGCCTAGAACTATTGTATATTTCCTAATCATAGGGTTTCTAAACCCAAGCCACATGCCCATTTCTTATACTAGTCACCAGTCATTACTTTAAGATAATCTATGAGTCAAAGCTATATGTCAAAATACTAAGCCACAAACTAAGTCAAAGATAGGCCACGAGTCAAGCCTCAAGCTCAAGCCATACATCAAGCATACAGGTGAGTTGTTGTTGCCAAGCGTTCAAAGGTTTTGAAAGGGATCAACAGCTGGAAGGTCGATTTTGACCTCTGCTACAGCTGAAGAGCTTGATCTTCAATTTGCAATTGTGGAGGTGCCAAATGATTGTGTAGGTGTTGAATAAATAAATATATCCATGATATATATGATGGTTCTCCCAATTTATTTCCCGTTCCACTGTTTTCATGCATGGATGTGCAGAGGGGAGTGCGCTGGCAAATCTCCTGGGCACTGCCAACTCTCCTGGGCACTGCGAATTCCATGGGTGCTACCCAATCTCCTGGGCGCTGGGAATTCCATGGGTGCTACCCACTCTAATGTGTGCTACCAAATACCCTGAACAAGAAACATAGGCAGGCGCCACCGAATTTCTGGCAGGTGCTATTGAATTTTTGGCAGAGACAAAATTTACATAGAGATACACTAGAAAGGCGCTACCAGCTGGCGCCTGGATTCAAGGAGTTCGTATTATCATTATTGTTAGTGGTTGATGATGAGGAGAAGAGATAAGACCATATGTGGAAGCATTAAAGGAATTTGATTCCATTCTAACAACTATGTAACATGTGGCGGAGTATCCCAACTTTCCAAATTTTCAAGCACAAAAATCAGCAGACAGTTCCATAATCAAGGGAAGTCGAGATAACATATTAGTGAATGGATGATGATGTCGGAGATAGACAGAGATAGCAGCTGGCAGCATAATGACAGATATAGAAACATGGAAAACAAGGAGCTACATATCAAAGGAGGATCAAGTCAGTTTAAAGATTGGTTGGATTAGTCACCAACACTTTCCTTTTTTATAGCATATGGTTGTTAGTCAAGTTGTTAGATGGAATAAATTCTTAGAGATTTTCATGGGAATAGGGCCAGCATGCACCTCCAGCTGCTTCCTTTCCTTTCTATTATAAATCCATAATCCAAATGAGGAAAAGGGGTTCAAATGGTTGAGTCGAGGCTCCCAAGTTGTAATCTTTTGACTGAGTGGTCTGTACTCTGGTTATGTATTGTACTTGAGAATTTTTGATTAATGGAAGTGAGATTCTCTTCATTTTCTTATTTCTTCTTACTCTTAATTCTCATTAATGGAGGATCCTTGTGAGATGTTATAGCCGTATTATAATGGATGTTTGATTATGATGCTACTGTAAATGTTTTCAGGGTCTTAAAGTTTAGTTTCAAGAGGATCTTGTGACTGATCTTTTCTTCCCCTAGATGCTAGAAGGCCGGATGCTTATAGCAGACTTATTCATTCTTCTCACTAAGTATTCCCTCTACTCATATTTATCCTTAAACAACTGATTGAAGCTAATCAAGACCTCATTTTCTTGTGCACGCTAGCCCAGATTTATGAGTTAAAACCTTATTATTTTAAGTCTTGTCCATTTGACCTTTTAAAAACTCATTTACATTTACAAATATTTTGATGTTACCAAGCTCACCTAATTACAGTCTAGGGTGAATTTTGGAGTGATAACATGACGGAAGATATCGTCCATCATCCTCATGAAATTTGTTGGGGCATTTTTCAAACCAAAGGGCATGACTAGCCATTCAAAAAGATCTTCCTTCGACTTGAAGAAAACATTTCATACATCTATCTGCTCTATTGGGACTTGATGGTAGCCAGACTTCAGATCAATCTTACTGAAGTATTTGGACCCCTTGAGATGATCAAGGAGATCGCCAATTTAGGGAATCGAGTACTGGTTCATGACTGTGATTTTATTTAGGGCCTGTCAATCAATTCAGAGTTGCCAGGTCCCGTCTTTCTTTTGCACCAACACGATTGGGATTCCACAAGGTGATGAGTTGGTTTGGATGTGTCCCTTGTGGAGCAATTATTGGATCTAATCCTTGATCTCCTCATGTTCTAACAAATAACAACGATAGACTGGCCCATTGAGTGGCAGTGCGTCAGAGGTCATATTGATGGAATGCTTGACTTGAAAGTGCAGGGGTACCCCAATAGATGAGGAGAAGATGTATTTGTATTCTTCCATGACCTTATCCACTTTCTTTTTCTACGTGGATAGGTGAGATGCAAAGGCCTTGGATGTGGCTGCAATATTTTGTTCACTCTGAGAGAGAGTCACGAAGAAGAAAAAATTCCTGGTTTGAGTGATGACCTTCCTGCATTGCTTGGTAGATATCAAGGAAATGGAACTAGGTGGGACTACCTCGGGTATCCTGTACAAATTCCTATTCAAAGTAGTAATAACACTGCAAGGCCTAGACTCATATACAACATGAAATTTCCATAAATAAGGTTGGCCCAAAATAACATCACAAAATTCAATGGGAGAAACATCACATAATACCTCATCTTTGAAGGGATTTATGTCGTACGAAAGGAGACACTATTGGCTGACGTGAAGATCGCTTCCTTAGTAGAGCCATCCGATGGTGTAGGGATGTGGGTGCGATATTATCGGTAGGGCTAGACACTTGAAGACCTATGCTGATATGAGGTTCTTCTGGCTACCACTATTAACAATGAAGTGCAACAAGGTGCCTTTCACCCACATTTGTGAATGAAAGAGGAGCTCGACATCCTTTAGCTCATCAGGTTCACCGACTTGGATATTGGTGGTAGCAACTTTGGCACTGGGTTTCGCGTTAATGATCCATCTCCATTTTTCTGGTTCTGACTCAGAGTTGGAACCCGCATCTGATTCATAGGATTTCACCTCATCCACCAATGACTGCTTTGAGTGGTAATCAACAATGTTATTCTAGGGGCTCTTATGGAAGTCGCACCACTTCCCAATATCTTTCTTTGTATTTCCATTGACCTTCTTTACTTGCATCTTAGACTAGTTGTCTTGAGGCTGCCCATCTTTGCTATGCCTTTTGTTCTATATTTTGGGGCTACCCTTTCCCCACTTCTATTGTGAGGGGTTCCTAGACCCAAACTTCCATGTCTTTTGTTTAAGCTTATGCTCTATTTGACAACATATCGATAGGTCGCTCCCAAGGATGAGATGTCTAGAAACTCCATTTCTAATTGGATGCATATATCCATACCACTATGATACTTGAGCACCATATGTCACTCAAAATATTTGATACCCAACTTGGTGCGCAAGGTATGGAAGATATTTGTGAAATTTGGCACTGCTTGGTCCCTTTCCCACCGTAGTGTGGTCCATTTTGTATACAGGTCATCATAACTTCCAACATGGTAGTATTGCTCCTTAATAACATCCTTGAAGGACTCCCAGGTGAGTGTGACTGTAAATAATGATGGTTCCTCTATTTCCTTTTGCTCATATAAAGTCTCCCACCAATATTTGACATGGGGAATGACTTCGAGGAGCACAAAAGTAATATTTTCTCTATTCAAAAAGTTATGGACAAAAAAATACCCTTATAGCAGATTCAACCATTTATCTACAACATCTTCCTCTATTTGAACTTCAAATATAGGAATACAAAAGTTGATCTTTACCTTGAAGGGGGTGGTGCCTCTGCTCGAGGAAGATGCATTGCCTATTGGTAGCCGCCGAAGGATTTGTGCAAAATTATCCATCATCTCATTCCTCTGTTGCGCGAGGGCTTCCTCGAGCAACAATTTGAAAGGATCTCCTGTCCCTTTGTATTTATTTTCTCTCTCCATGGAAGGTCACTTGGGTGTGCGAGAGATTTTGTCCTCAAGAGAAGCAATCTCGAGACCCAACTCTTTGTACCCTGACTTCATCAGGGACATGCACTAAGAATGACAAGGAGCATACCGCTGTAATACCACTAATCCAGATTTTATGAGAAAAATGAAATGAATACAAATTATTATTATTATTAACATAGAGACACAAGGAAAAATAACAGAGATATAGTAAAACTGGATTCTATTCAATAGAGAAATATGATGAAACTATAAAATGCAGACTGAAAGCAAACTTTCTAGAATGGTGGCGGCTTATCTCTAAGAAGAGATGTGACGACTACGCTCATTCACAAGAAGATGATTACAATGAGTCTCTGAAATAATTTTTACAATAAACATGAATTCCAAAACCCTAGACATCCAAAAACCTAACCCTAGGATATGAAGTGCCAAAGGTCATGTGATCTCCATTGGGGTAAATTAGTACATCAACTTCCCAGGGTCGTAACTTTTGCATACGATCTTTGTTTTAGGCGCATGATATCCCATTCGAAAGGTATATCCGAGGACTACACATTATGCCGTCACAATCTAACTCCATCTATAGTTTAATTGTGGCGATCCCTAAACACTGTGTTTAGGGCCTCAAAACGACCCCGGAAGTTCAGGGCCCGAAAACTAGGAAAACAATTGCCAAACTGAAAAAATGCCAAGATGAGCTAGTTGGAATAGGTGGGTAGCCACTGATATCCACCTGGATAAGAGGAATGGGAAATTAATGGTAGATTGTTGGATTTCCCATTGCCCCAACTCTCCCTATTTTCTCATCCCCTCTCATTAGCAATGGGTCTTTTGTCCAAGGGTGGAAGCACTAAGGGCATGAGAGTGTTGTACCAGATATTGCCTAGATGAATAGAATGAGCCCCCATTTGAATCTGGTTTTCCCATTTGGGTTTCTAGCATAACATTTTGAGTTCATGGTGATTGATGTTGTGTGTACTGTTGTGAGAATATTTCATGTGTTTTATATTCCTTTGATTCTCTTTAAGCTGCTGCTTGGTTATATTATGGGTAAATTATGAGTATGAGTTACTTCCCTGCATTTAAATTACAACCTGTAATTCCACCAATGTTTGAAGAGGATTGCCTTTGAGTTTTTATTGAGAAAAAAAGTTATTCATACATCCTCAATGAATCCATTAACTATGGAATGACAACCGTCCATTCTCTTCTGGATTCTGTGATCAATGGTTTCCTTAATTTGATTGTTACTATTATTTTAGATGTTTCTAAATTGGGTTGTGTAATTCTCTCACCTAGATAATTCCCTCTCACTCAACAAACAAAATTTCCTTCACTGGTTGGTTTTCTCACACCCCAATGGTTGCGTGTGTCGCACATAAGTTTTATACAATGTGTAAAAGTTGTGCCTTGATCCTTGGATTTTCGATTAATTTCCTAGGCATTTAAATTATCTATTGATTTGAATTCTTACATATGTGGGAATTTTGAGACATTGCACTGGTTTAAATTATGTGCTGGGTCAAATTTTGCATTGCTAGGAAGAATTTTTAATTGTTGTGCATTTTGTTTGAATTATGGGCGTTTGTTTTCAATGCTGAGAGTTTTCTCTTTCACCCACAAGGATATACAATAGTTGTACGATCTACATATAGTTGTCGAGATCATTTTTTACCGATTGGATGACTCCTTTGGTAGTTTGGAGATTCACTAAATCGATGACTTGGTCGACTCAATTGCATTAGAGTGAGTAGACTTACACCATAGTTTCTAACACATGAATTTCATTATCTTTTGGATGGTTGCATGAAAATTGAAATTTCTGTTGTTTTCCAATTGGAAATATAAATTAGAGTAGGTAATTCAAATGTGTCGTCTCTCAATGAGTGAGAGAAAAGTGAAAACAACGTTTGCAAATAAATACCTTAAATTGGGACAAATTGACTCATGTGTGTTTCCAAACTAGAACATTGTATCAAAAGAGAGTCCTTTTCCTTCTTGGCATTCCGGAGAAGAATAAAAGGGCTCACTATCAATCAGTTCAATTAGTTTAACTCTACTACATTAAATTATCAACCTAGGGATCATAAACTAATGAAGTGCAATGAAAAATATATGCAATCCTTAGCTTACAATCTATCCCTAAATGAATACTATGAAAATAGGAAAATTATTCATTACCTTAGCTATAGAAACATTGTTTTGTTCAACTGCAAAAAGAACATAATATTTGTAAATGCTAAGGAGACAGATCACAAGAATGATTCTAACACTTAAGATCATTAACCTACTGGATCATTAGCTATTGATCAATCACATGTTTTCAATCATCCAATTAATGAAGGTTTTTGTGATTGATGTAAATAATCTTTTATTCAATTAATGACTTTTGTGTGTTAGTCTCCTTTTGTTGTAAACATAAATAAATTACTTGTAGGAAATGAAAGAAAAGGAAATAAGAATCCACACTACTGAATAATGAAAATACTTCCAACAAAAATAAGCAATTCACTCCTCCTCAGGGGGACCTCTTGTCTTGGTGAATGCTACTGGAAGAAACTTAAACGACTGAACTCACAAAATTAAAACACGTGACTCATGCAATTGAACAGTAACCAGAGCTTTGTTGTATTAATTCAGAATATCACTATGAGGTTAAAGAAGTTTGATATAATTTCCTTCTTCCCTATGAAGGTCTCACAAATGATATTTATATATTACAAACGAGATCATACATATCCAAACTACATGGATCCCAAAGCTAACTACAACTATAATTGTGGGAAAATCCATTTTAAAGATTCAAGCATATCTCCTAGATCCTTCATATTTAGGATAGGGAGATATGCTTGATCCTTTACATTTAGGACAAGGATATATGCTTGATCCTTTTTCTAAATGGACTTGTCTTGTACAAAATTCATGTGGCTTATTTTCAACATTCGTTTTTATTTGCTTGCAATTGATCCCACAAAAATGTCTCTCTATTTTGGCATAAGCTTCATAAACTGTTTACAAAGAGAATAACACATTCATGCATATAATAGCTCGTGGGTATATGGAATATATTTTTCATCCACCTAATGGATAAATTCATGCCAGAATGCATGGATTTCTCTCATGCAATCTCATTCTCTTTTGTGTGATGATTTAATGAAGTTGGCTTGTGCAACTCTGCCACATGTACACATTTGACTGTAGGTTTGACTTCCCTTTTATGCTGAATTGGAGGATCCATGGGATGCGCTTGTTGGTCCTAAGATTAAACTTAAGGCTCAAAGAGTAATGTTAGGCATCATGAAAGTTTAAAGAGAGTGTTTTTGAAAAGTGTTTTTTCTACCTTAGTTAAATGAGAAAAATTCCTTAAATGAAATTAACAGTATGGCAGCACAGAGGCCGTATTTCATGTCTGAGTCAAAATTGTAATATCAAATGGTGTGAGAGAAAAATACAAAACTTTTTAACAAAGCAAGACATCAATTGCTGAAGAGTCTCACCTTGTTGTAGTGGAAGAAAATAGGTAGCGCAACCTTGAATAAAGTATAAATTACAATAATTCACACAACTTGCAGGTCTTGATTTACTCATAGCAAATGAAGAGGAAAAACTTCTTACTTAAAAAATTACTGATGTAATACGATTACAATAGTAGTTGTACTAAATCGAAATCAAAAATTTATCAAGGAATTGCATAAGGAATGTTGAGATATGGGAAAATAGAAGAAACACATAACCCAAACTGAACAAAATTTGGAACCTCTGTTTGCACTTGTATTAATACTCAATAAGGAGAGTTTTCTCTATTACATTCGACAAGAAGCAATCGTTAATAGATCATCAATCTATGTATTTATACAAAACTGTCACAACTCAAAACGATTGGACATATTATAATTAAAAATAGCAAATATTTGAAATAAGAAAAAAATGCAAAGAGAATGATGAGCTTCCTTGGAAATCTCTTCGATCTCTTCGTCTATTGGCCGAAGAGATTTCTTTCCTCATTCCTTTAGGTTGGACATATATGTCTTTTGATCTTCTTGACAATTTAACCTGACGTCCTGGTCATTGTAGCTTTGTTTCCATCTGTCCCTTCAACTATATTCGGTAATGCAATGACACTTTCTTACTTTCTCACCCCTATTACTGCTTTTCCATGCTTGATGCATTGGTTGCATCTATCTAAAAATTCCACCACTATTCTTGATGGTTCAATGGATTCATTCACCTCAAAAATGTATAATTTCTTTTCCACTCAAGGTAGTCTTTCTTTGATTCTTCTCACTTCTAGGATTAAGGTCTGGGACTATGCACTTGGGTTCACTAGCCACTTATTTATCTTAAGGAGGTCAATATGGATCATTTCCCGAATGGATTCCATAGTTTCTTCTTTGTTCTTCTTAGAATTATGCTGGTTCATTGCAATATCGATTTTCCCTAAGGCCTTCGCGATACTGCTTCCCTCAAAATAAATCAGTTTTTTGTTTAAGGATGATAACACTTATTGAAAATCATATTTCACCTCCTGGGATAATCTCTTGCTCTCTGCTAAATTTGTTTCCCATACCTTCAGGGCCATATCACCTCTTATTTGTTCAGAGGGGGAAAGTCGAGGAAAATTGGGCACATTATCTTTTTGTGCCAGTAGGATGGCCTCTTGAAACTTAGATCGAGTCGATCAAGCTTCTCCTTCCTTAATATAGATATCTTATAGAGCGAGGTCTACATCCTTGTAGCATTTTTGGATATCATCGACCTTTGTGAAAAGATCTTGCTGAGCCATTTCTAGGTTTTCATTTACCTCCAGCGCTTGAGTCTGAAAAGATGATATCTCTACTAATGTACCTTAATTCAAGTCTAACCTGGCTTTAAATTTCTTTATTAACTCATCTTGTTGTGTGACCATTCCTTTGTTTGCCTGTGAATTTTGATGGAGCTCCTCGAGGCTAGCCCGTAGCTGTTGAATTTGATGCCTATCATAAGCTTTGATCCGTTCAAAGTCTTGATTCATCTTATTCTTCATATTGTGTTCCATGGTCAGTATTTGGTCCTTCAACTTCCCTACCAATAGGTTTTTCTGTTTTAGCTGCTCTACCAATTTTTTTACAGACCACTGATTTGCAGTGACAAAGGCACCTAAAGAACCTGCCACTTCCTTCGTGAATTCTGAATCATCACGATTATTTCCATAATATAACATCCTATACCTTTTTGTTACTACCCCATATTTCTATTGTGTTTCTCACTTGACGATGGCCCTCCACTTCTTGTTGAAAAAGAAGTTCGAAGGAGGCATCTCTTCGGGCGAAATTGGGGTGAGATCATCTATAAAAATGAATTCGGAACTAGGATTTCTGAAACTAGACTGCAAAGGTGTCAATGAAGTAATAGGAGTATCGATCTCCATAGACGGTTATTTCTCTATAGTATTGGCAGTAGATGTGGCTGGTGTCGAAGGAGATGTATCTTGCCCTTGATTTAGGAAAGCTTCGAGCCGAGCCGTTGCCTTAGGGCCTAATGGACTTGATAATGAAGTTTCCAATTCCTGAGTTAAAACTTCGACGCTCTTTGGGTTTTTCTTAGTATCCTGTTTACCAGATTTACTTAGTTCAAAACCTAGAGGTACAGATTCTTGTGTAGGCGAAGTGGCTACTGATTCTCCCTGTAGTACTTTCGGCAAGTTGTTTCGTCTGTTTCTTTGAAAACTAAGGAAACTGACATGTTGATCTAGGGACAAGGTTTAGAATCTGTTCAATACTTCCTCATAAGACCTGAATCCCCTGAACATTTCATTGTGTGGGGAGTTTTCATGTGTATATCTCTTCATGTTGTATTGGTCCAGGTGATTTTCCATGATCTTGTGTGGGTCATGCCTTTTACATTCGATGTCAACCAACTTGACATCCTCCAAGGCTGCAGCCTCCACTTTGGAGTGACTGAAATCTAAAAGTGAAAACATACCAACCTGGAGAGGGAAGGTAGGCCATACCTTTTTCTGGGCTACTTTCATCTCCTTGTTGATTCCATCTGCCACTCTTTGATAAGCTACTTCTTGGCATAATAGATGGTCTGGTAACAATATCGGGAGAACATGAAGAGGGACTGAGCTTCCAAAAACCCCGATGTAAGAAAATGTTTCTTCAATGAACCAATCTGCTATTTTTTCCAGATTTCCCATGATTTTGTCTGAAATTCGAGGGGGTGGGCAACCATATAAATCTATATGAACGGGAACCACTACATGGTGGTATATTTTGTAGAAGAAATCTTTGGCCTTGTCCTCCCACAACTTGGAGTGATTGAAGTGAATAGGTTATGCACTGGTCGGGTTCCCACTCCAATTCATCAGTGTGAAAGGGGTTATGAAGAAAATAAAATCCATGATATATGCAGACATATAGAAATCATAATACTATCCCTTTTATTTAGCCAATTTGTATTCGTTGATTTCTTTGGCCAGATTATCCAATAACATCTTGGCCCAGTTAAAAGCATATCCCTCGGTCACCTCGTGCATAATCGACACCCATTCCACGGGGAAGTGAGTAGGAATCTTCTTCCTGAATAGTCTACAGATCATCATAGCTACATAAATCATGTGAGTATCCAACAACGCTATGTCATACATGCCATGAACACTGGACCTGAACTTCTCTGGGTGCCCCCAACAAGACTTGATTATATCGGGATAACTCTTGTCATATTGTATGCATCCTGTTTCTCGAAATATAACATAAATGCATTATTGTAAGTATATTTAATCTCGGGAGATAGTTTATACATTACTTGAAGGTGTTCTGGTCGGAATGAGCCAACGAAAACTTTCTGGTGGTTGGTGATGCTCCTAGTTTGGACGTCGATGTTCTCCAAGGACCATCCTATCATGTCATTATACGACATGAGTCTCGACTGTGCAACTACCTTGTGTAGCTCTGAATGATCTATACACCTGAGTTTAGCTTCATGGGTATCATCCACTTCATCGCTGAAATCTTCTGGGCAATTTATAAGCTCATGTTCCAGAATCTCGAACACATGTGTCCAAGATTTAACAAAGTTTATAGCTCGTGGCATAGTATATGATAGAACGTCTGCATTCGGATTCAAACCTTCACCAACTGCATCGGTCTTCTTCATCATCTTTCATGGTGCCATGATATAGAGAGAACATAACGTGGTTATGTAATATACCTAAAAATAAATTATTATTGAAGTCTGAATACACTTAGGAATTTATTTCCGTTTTTGGTAAATTTGAATTTGGAAAATAATAATTTAGCTTGAAGATGATGTGGGGTTCCTTGCTCCATCATCGATGCTAAGCGAATTGTCCATAACCCGGAGGGGAGAAGTGGATTTTGAAATAGCTGATGGGTACCCTCGCCACATAAACAGGGGTCCCATCATTAGTCTTGTAACTGAATACATTAAATCAAATGCTCAAAATATTTTCAAGTATATAGAACATTTTAAACATGTAATACATATATTGCATAACTAGAACTATAAAGAGTACATAGTATAAAACACGTTCCAAAGAATTTCCCAATTCGAATCATAGATAGGGATTTCGAGATACTCACCTCTTGTTTAGCTAACAAAACCACAGACTTATGAAAAAGAAATGCAATCAAGAACAAAGTACTGGATATTCATAATGTGTTTTCTTTACGCTAACAAAGTGGGAATTGATAAGTTAACCTCAGAACTTCAGAAGAATAAATTTGCATAGGGTAAAGCATATTCCACAGAGGCATTATTTTTTTTCAACCCCAAAATCTGCAGACAGGGTTATGGGACACCGAAGTCATAATTCTTAAACTTACGATTTTCTGTTTAAAAACTCAGTCAAGTTGCACACGGTCTTTCAAACACATAGAACTTGAGGCGAATATTGTATAAACTTATCGGGGTATAAACCTGACAGAACTTAGTGTATTTCAGAGAATTATCTCACGATTTTAACCCTTCATTGTATAGTTATTTGGAACACAAATGGGGAGTTACAGGCATATACTAAAGGCAGATATTCAGGCAAAGAGACCTCTCTGTATACTAGTGGACAACTCTCTCTCTCTCTCTCTCTCTATATATATATATATATATATATCATGCTCCTTTAACCTGAATTAAATCTGGGCAAGCACCAGGATGTGTACTCTCAGCATTGGAGATTGGAAATTACGAAATGTAAATAGAGATACAGAACTGTAAATATTTTCATAACTGTTAATTTAAAAACTCAAGAAAACCACGATGCACACAGCCAAATCACGAGACGGACAAAGAATTATGCCAAAGCTGTGAAACCTCTGAAATACTCAGGCCAAGAACTCGTATCTATATCGAGTTGAGTAAACACTAATAATACATAATGAAAAAACCAAAGATACCATAAACACGACATTATATATATGACCGAACTAGCTCCTGCATGGTGTGGAAACTTTCGCCCCCTTTGGCATTCTTTCAGTCTGGGACTTCCTATGTGTTTACTCATAAAGAAAATG
Organism: Picea mariana; assembly: GCA_032191745.1. Lineage (NCBI taxonomy): Eukaryota > Viridiplantae > Streptophyta > Pinopsida > Pinales > Pinaceae > Picea > Picea mariana. Next base: position 18,451 of record JASDQU010187439.1, read on the forward strand.
TTTGTCACAGGGTATAAGGGTTTTAGAAAGCTGATACTGAGATTTAAGTAGAGCCACAATAAAACCCTAGACATTTTCGAGTATACTACCAACCATTAAAATACTATCTCAACCCAGAGAAAACATGACCAATAGAACTAATAGGAGTTAGAAGGTGACTGGTGCGCATGCTGCCCTTTTAGAATTTACAGAGGGTTCAGATAAAACAATCCGATAAGTTACTTACCTCGCATAGGGTGGTATTCGACTGGTGAGTGCCTCCTAGTCTCATTTCTGCCCAAAACGAGCCCAAATCCACGAGTCAGGGATGCTACTGATTTTAATGTCTTCAGGGTTAGCGTTGTAACATTCTTGCCAATACACAAAGCCTAGGGAGAATATTGAAACAATAGACTTAGAAAATCCTCTGCCGTGTAGGTTAATGGTGATAGTGATGAACTGTACCTAGGCCATGTGAATAGAGTGATATGGCAGAGACACAATGGGCATGGTGGTCGAGCTATGGCCCAAAGGAGTACACTACAGGACACCATAAATGTCGCAGACAAGGTTTATTTAAGTCATGACAGTCGCACTTCTGCAAATCTCTTATCAATAATTATGGTGAATGCGATGATAGTCAGTTTAGGCTTACAATTTTAGTCTTTTTCTTCCCGTCTAGTTAGGGTTTTACTCTTACTTTGGATTCATTAGTCCTTGTGCCAGGATTAATTTAAATGGGAGTGGAAAACGACAAGAAATGAATAGATTGTGCCAACTGTTTAGTCACAACCATTATGAGTATTAACACTTATACGTACTGGTGTCGTGTTAGTAATAACTAGGTTTAATAGAGATTGTTCACATACGACCTATGGATTAATCAATACATGCATCCTAGGGGTCGTTTTATGTATATATGTAATTCCATAGTATGCCCTATGGTTTTGCGCGAGTAGAATGGAATTTCTAAGGTGAATATATTTGTTTAGTTATTAAGCTACTCTTTCACCCTCTTTTGAGAATAGGCTTGAGATAGTCTTGTATATATAACTTGCACATGTATCAAGGAAATGGTAAGTGTAAATTGCGGAAGATAAATAAGTAATAGAATTACTCTATAGCTATAGTAAAGGAATGCTTGAAAGGTATTGAAAACGATGAACAACTCTAATGACCCTAATTAATTTTTTATTTAACTTGGTAAATTTGGGGTCCATTACAGGTTAGCTATTGCAGAAGAATTGCGTGAGCTTCTTAGTTGGATAAAACTTACTACTTTGCGAAAGGTGAAAATGAAATTCAAAATCGAAGTATTTTTATTTACATCTGGTGCATTGATTCGAGTATACCTTTACTAATGACAAATTTATTAACTTTAATGGGAAATTATACTTGGCGATCCACAATCTATGTTAAAAATCATTACCGTTGATTTGTGATAAATGCCATTAATATTCAATGGTTTGTGTTCGTGAGTTTTGGATAAAACATAGTTGAAATTTCCCGAATCGCGAATCCACAAAAGGTTAATTATGAGATAATCTCTTTTAAAATATTGATTAATCATGTTTAACTTCAAGTGCTTCAGATATTCAGACTTCGGGATTTTTAAATGTAGCTCGAGAAAAAATTCCTGAAACCCGAAATTGAAAAATGATTAACTATCCGATAATTGATTTTAAGTTTTAATTAATCATATCTAACTTAAAGTGCTTAGGAAATTCAAACTTCAGAGATTCTAGGATATAATGAAAGGTAAACATCTGAACCCCAGAGTGTGAATTTGTTAATTATCTTTTGACCAAGATTAACTTAATTAATTAAAATTTAATATTTCGACATTTTAGTGCTTCCTGGATTTGCTAATTATCTCTTTGTTATATTTCCGAAGGGTCATCTCCCATAGTGACATGTCAAAGGTGACGTCATTCTAGATGACATGTCGAGAACAAGGGGTGCCACGCGTTATGTAGAATCATATGAATCTTCAAATGAAAATGTCAGAAATGGGTGCCATGTGTCAACCCAGGGAAGACTCAAAAGATACACATGTACTATGACTCGTGTCCTTTAAAG
>JASDQU010187440.1:8751-20432 GCA_032191745.1 Picea mariana
TGTGGACAAGTGCGAAAGGTTACGTACGCTCCAAGGCAAAGAGACGTGTCGGTTGGGAAATATGGGCGCCTATATATGCAAAAGAGACGACAAAATGAAGAGGAGGTTGGAAACTGAAATTCATCTATCATAACCGTAGAGTTGGGAGTTTTGAGGAAATTGCTTAGTAGAGAGGGCTCCCTCCCTCCCAAGGGGCCAAGTTGACCTAGGTGGGTGAATTATGCCGCCTTAGGGAGACTGCACCGAAGAGCATAATAGGGCGAGTCTTTCTTGAAGTAAAGGTAGTTGGTGGACGGACAAACTTTGGTGGTGAAGATGGGTGTTACAGGTCACCTGGACTGAGGCAAGGGTAGGATGAACCGAAGGCTAAGGCATGAAGTGAATTTTGAAGTATTCATCAAATGTTTTAGTTAGTGGCACAAAGAAGGTTGCAATTCAATGGAGGAAGTTCATTTTTTTGTTTCGCACAAGTTCTTGTGTAAAATTGAGCAGAAGATCCTTATAATTGTATCTTCGGTGTGGCACGAGTTGAAGACTCGACACACTTAGGTCTTTGTTATAAAAATTTGTGTGTTAGGTTGGTTTGGACACCCACTTACATTTTGTTGATACTATCTATGGATGTGTTCTTTACTTATTGGATGTTCTAAGTATAAGAAACAAAGATAACTTGTTAAGTAATAAATGAAATGAAGAGTAAGGCGTAGTATGGGCTAAGTAAACTGGTGTGGCTTTGCCGTCGAGTTGAACAATCGTGATGTTGTAAGTCATTGGGAACATTGGATGATTATTCCATCCAACCGAAGGTTCTCCAATGGCTTGACAAGTGGTATCAGAGTGAAGAACTCACGCAATAGAGTAAGGGATAGTTTTCATCATGGATGATTTTAAGGATGGAAATTTAGTTTAAAATTTAGAAACCTTGGCGAATCTTACTAATCCTTCATATGTCAACTATAAATGTTTGGCAATATTTTTGTAAAAATATTCATATTTCTAAGGATTTTATATAGTTTTTATAAATTTTTGGCAATTTTTAAGGTAAAATAATTTTATCCTATAGAATTTGGGAGAATCAAATAGCGAATCTCGTTTTTGGAAAAACCATGGAAAATTAGCCCATGAGTGAAATTTAGCCCCTAAAATCATCCATGGTTTTCATTCATTTCATTGAGTAGTTGGTGAACTCTTCACCACTGTCATTGTCATGATAGGTGGTATCAGAGCTAAACACATATAAGAGCATAGTTTGAGTCACGGGAAAATCAAATGATCATGATTTTACCATGACAATTTCGTGTCATGCACTACCAAGAACACTAGTTGAGTCAGTTGAGTTGTGGACAATGATCACAACTTTTAGACGAGGTAACTCTTTGTATAGTTACAAAAGTTGGTTAACAGCAAGAGACTTAATAGTTGGGCAATGTGTGCATGGATTCTTGGTGCAAAATATTCAAGGTGTGAAGATGACAGGCAAGGAAGATGGTTTTGGTTGGTTGCATGAAGAAGGTGACTTAGATGAAGTTTTTCATATCGTAGAGTTGATTTGGAGACTTGATGTGAATAATTTGGATGCACATTGTCGAAACATGTATATACTGGACTTCACTACACACAATCATTGGGTCATGTTGTTTCAAACCTTCGGTTGTAGCAACAATTGATGTGACAGAGTGGGTTGTGAAGCTTGGTGCCTTGGTGATGAATAAAACCAAGGTGTGACAAGGAGTTTGGTTGGAGTGTTGTGACTAGGGCGCATCATTATTTTTGACTTAGCCTAAATCTAATGGGGAAGAAATTGCTCCTGAGCCAAGGCAAGGAAGTTCATTTCATGATCAGATTTATTGGGTCGGGACGAGTTGCACATGCATGAAAGTATGAAAAATTGAACCATTGGGTGTTGGAGATGTCATGAACAACCATGATCATTTCAAGTTCTTTGGATGATATGGATTGTTTCGTTGGGTCCTTTGGAGGGAGATCGAGAGTCTTGATAAACAAGGGAGACCTATTTCCACTGCAAACTTGGGGGAGTTTGAAGTGTTGCGACCTTCATTGGAGTCATGGAGTAGTTTAGAGTGCCTCGGTGTGGGAAGATGCAGATGAGTTCTTGGGGCGAACTACTTGGGAAAGTTCAATAATTGGACTTAGGAAGATTTGGTTACAGAGATGGAAACAAGTTTGATTGTTCTCAAGCTCTTTTATGAGGTGCGTTGAAGGGCTTGTTGTGACGAACAAGACAATGAGAAATTAATTTCATTTGAGAGGTTGGGCAAGGTGCTTTGGAGAATGGGTGCCTTAGCCATTTTCACTGAGTCGACATGTGATGACTTGATCGTCACAACATAAATATGATGGAAGAAACGACTTTGGAAGAGACAAGTTGCTTTGTTCCAAGAGACGAACAAGTGTTGCGGTGACTCGTTTACCTTGGATCACTTTGGAAAGTATGTTGAGACACCTATGGAGACTGTTGTTGAATTATGTAGATCAAAGGATTGTACAGACAGGTCGAAATGCAACATCAATGAAGTACTAGTGTGGTGATGACTGTTGAATGTGCAATAACTGTACACTTAGGGAATTTTGTAGACAAGTGACAAAGAATATGGGAGTTTGATTGATGAAGATAGGATCACACTTATAACATTCCCATCTCCCAACTGGGTCATGTCACTTATAGTCATCCAGCTGATTCCACACTTGGACGAGTTAGTGTGAGTGACATAGTGAAGGTGTCAAACTTCATAAGCTCGGTGATTCATTTGTGCGATGCTTGGACGTTATAGAGGAAATTCCTGATGGGGTTGGATAAAGACAACAACATGGAAGAAAGTGAAATATTTCCTTGGATTTTTTGGGTTGAGCATGTGGTGGACATTGGAAAAAAAAAACTATGGACAGTTGTGGGGAAGTACACTTTCACCAATTGAGCGCGAAGTTGGATTAGCTACTGAAATTTTTCAAGAAGTGGAGGCATCCAGTTTACAGAGACATGAGTGATATGGTTGGATTATGGGTGCAGTAGTTCGACACAACGATTCAACACTTAGACATTTTTCATGTTCTGATTGGGATTGCGACAATGGTTATGATCGCAACAGGGCAAAAAGCGATTGTCGCGATAGTGAAGGTAGATTGGACTATATTGCAGACAAAGTTGGGGAGAGGCAGATTGATCCCACCATGACTTTGGGTACTGTGGATGGTTGCACGGTGTTTCATATTGATTTCATGTCTTGTAGAAAGTTGGGGTTTCCACTTCATAGGAAACTTGAAGTTTCCACCAAGGCAGAATTTGCGGTTTTCATTTTGGCACGAAACATGGGATTTCCAACAGTAGTTTCAATGTAGGCATCAGTTTGAGAATAATTAGAGACAAAAAATTTATGTGGATGTTGACGAGATGGAAATTAATTGGAGTGGGGGAGGATGTAATGCTTGGGGCATCCATCCCAAGTTTGCGCTCCTCCACTGCAGGCCAAGATGAACGACTCGGGTAGGCATAGTGCTCGGTTAGAATAAAGAGACAAAGGATCTTCATATATGGGGAAGTTGGGGCTCCTTGGGCCTGTTCCATTCCAATGAAATACTTCAACCAAAGAATGATTACGAAAAAATTTAATATGTGGACTTGAAAAAATGTGGGTGGGAGGTGGGTGCTCCATCGAATGAAGTGATGGGCACTCCCCGAAACAAAGGATGTTAGTTGGGTGTTTCAGAAAAAAAGATGCTCGATCCAAACAAATGGAAGAAAAACTCAGGTTGGGCCATCTTGGTCACCCTAGGAGCTCAACACACCAAGGGGAGCTGACCAAAGAGACCTACGACGGATGCTTAGCCAAGCGAGTGGTTGAACAAATGGTCATGGGCATGACTTGGGAGCCCAAATGAAAATAACGAATCATATTGATGAAGAAGGGAATGCTTGGATGAGCTGTCTGACTCACCCAAGGGACACGTGCCCCTTACGAGAAAGTCGGCCCAAGTGTATGTGGACAAGTGAAAAAGGTTATGTCCGCTCCAAGACAAAGAGACGTGTTGGATGGGAAGTTGGGCACCTATATAAGTAAAGGAGAGGACAAAATGAATAGGAGGTTGGAAAGTGACATTAATATTTCATAATCACAGAGTTAGGAGTTCTAAGGAAACGACTTAGTAGAGAGGGTGAGATCCGTCCCAAGAGGCCAAGTCGACCCTAGTGGGTGACTTGTGTTTCCTTAGGGATATTGCACTAAAGAGCAGAACATGGCGAGTCTTTCTTAAAGAAATGGTAGTTGATGGACGCACAAACTTTGGTGGTGAATATGGGTGTTGCAGGTTGCCCATATTGAGGCAAGGGCAGGATGAACCGAAGGTTGAGGGATGAAGCAAAGTTTGAAGTGTTCGTCAAATGTTTTGGTCAATGACATGAAGAAGGTTGCAAGGCGATGAAGGAAGTTTTTATTTGTATTTCTCTAAGTTTCTTATGTAAAATTGAGCAGAATCTCCTTCTAATTGTATCTTTGGTGTGGAACGAGTTGAAGACTCAACACACTTATTTATTTGTTATAAAAAATCAGGCGTTAGGTTGGTTTGGCCACCCACTTGCATTTTGTTGTTACATTTTATGGATGTGCTCTTTACTTGTTGGATGTTCTAAGTATAAGAAACAAACATAATTTTTAAGTAATAAATGAAACGAAGAGTAAGGTGTAGTCCGAGCCAAGTAAAACAGTGTGGCCTTGCTGCAAAGTTGAACAACCATGGCGTCACAAGTCATTGGTAACGTTGGATGATTCTTCCATCCAACCAAAGGTTCTTCGATGGCTTGACATTGACCATATCGATTCCTATTACAAGGTCATAGTGGTGGGAAACCTCAATAGCATAGACCAATGGGTTGATCATATCCTAGTAGTGGGCAACTGGGTCGTAGTATTGGGTGACCTCAATAGTGCACAACAACAGGCCGACTCGATTTTATCATAGTAGTGGGAAACCTCAGTAGTGTACAACAAAAAGCTGACAATAGAAGGAGTGAGAGAGCCATCGAAGGATTGATTGGACAAAAGAGTTATGGAAGGCCAACCATCAATTGAATCATTTTTGTTAACTATAATGAAACCTTAGATGTAATTCAAGAAATGTTATGGACAATAATGGATGGATTGATCGATAGGTGCAAATGATTGATTACAAAGAACCCTCCTGATGATCGTTGAAAACTAAAAGGCCATCCCACCAGCTCGCACTATCCAAACATGGTGAGAAGAATCATGCCTCCACCCATAGGAATCCAAGCATGCCTCCACCCAGAGGAAGCCACGATTATTAAATTGATAAATTTAAAAAAGACAAAGTAAAAAATGCTCAAGTTTTGGTTTTGAGTTGAATCTCATTCCTTCATTGTTTTACAACAATGAAGAATATTTGGAATTCATTAAATATTGGTCACCCATATAATATTTATTATTAAAAGAATGTATATTCTGAAAAAAAAAATCCATTTTCAATATAGGGACCCCATTTTCAATAGAGGGGCGCCTATGTATGTAAATATTTGTTATTAAAAAAATTAAAAGAATCTATATTTTGGAACCCCATTTCCAATATAACCAATTTAAATTAAATCGATAACTCATCATTAAATACTTTAAATTAGATATTCATCAAATAATTTAAAAGGATTATTTTCAGTGTTTTATGAGAAGAAACTCAGATCTACTCACAAAATAATTATAACATTATTTTTAAGACAAATCAAGTAGCTTAATCATATTTAAGAAACTAAAATTCCACCATCATAATGAACTCATATACATATTCCAAAAGTATGTTCTGTAATATCACTATTAAATCTTTTCATTTAGACACCTTATCTTCTTCATTTTAAACACCTTCTGTTCACACACAAAATTATACCTAATTCTGAAATATAAAATATATGCATTCATTGCGCTGATAGATGCAAACCTATTGGAAATAGGCACAATTAATGATCTTTTAATCTTAAATTCTAATATGAGGGATATAAATTGAAGATGTTGGCATATTCTTCGTTGTCCTCCCAAGTCAATGAATGATATTCAATGCTCATAACTTCCTATCATTTCTAGATGTGTCTGTTAGCCTATTTACTTTTTAACATTTACTTAATGATATAAAATTTACTATTTAACCATTTGAATACCACTATAAGTGATTAACAAAAATTAATATGTATACAACTCTTTACTGCAACGTTTGAGTGATTAACAATAACTACCTGAGGTTAATTTTCATGGATGTCATGTATCAATTTCAATTAAATCACGTGTGCCTTTCAATTTCAATCAAAGCAAGAGTTACTGGGTGGAGTTGTGGATAATTGTCTCCTTACCAGTTGGAGAGCCATGGGTTTTTAATTTCAATTTCAATTAAAGCATGGGTTACCAAGTGGAGCCCCGACGAGCGTTGTTGGGGAGTCGTGGCTTTTTTTTAACTGTCATTTCAATTTCAATTAAAGCACGGGTTACCAGGTGGAGCCCCATGGAGCGTTGTCTCCTTACCATGTGAAGAGACATCGGTTTTTAATTATGCACACATATCTCTTGGAATTTTCAATTCCTGGCATTTAATTTTAATTGTGCATACATTTCAGTCCCTTGTTTTTAATTATGGGCACATTCCAGTTCTTGGAATTTTCCTTCTCACCCCTTGTTATTCTGTTTCAGTCCCTGATATCTTCAACTCATGAACTCATCGTCATTTTCTCAATCTTCACAAAATGGTTGTTATTTATAACCTCAACAGTGTGTGACTGTACACTGCCAATTGTACCATTCGTTAGGATTTTCTTCTAACTTCTTGATATTCTTGTTTTGTTTACCATTTATAGCTTTATATTGTCAGTTAATACAATTGCACTTTGCACTTTCCATTCTCGATCTCTCTTTCTGTATTGTTTGCTTAGTTTCTTATTTTGTCATGGTATTAGAGCACGGGAGGTAAGACTTTTCACAGAGCATGGAGAGAAGTCCACTAAAAGAGCTTGAAGAATAGTCTGCATTCCACTAAAGCAACGTTGGAGACATTTCAGCGCGAGGAGGCACACTTGATGAAGAAGATTCAAGACAAAGCATTCAAGAACTCATGGAATTCATTATTCATGAGGAATATGCAGAAGTAGCAGAGGAGAAACTACAACAACTGCTAGATCGATCGCAGGAACAAATCTGGGTCGTCAGATCAAGCTCAACTAAGATGAGGAGCATGTAGAATATTTTAACAAATCTCAGCCATTAGATCTGAGTTTGGTTGAAAATAGACATCCTATCAAGAAATATTAAGTCATGACTGTTAGATCTCATTAAAGGCAGATTGACGGTGGAGAGAAGACAAAGGACATATCGACAAATCTCGTGCAAGGGTTACAGAGGAGTCAAATCTCCTAGAGTTCTGATTCTTGGAACGAATCATGTCTGTCAATCCAGGTAGAGGACGCTTGTCAGTAGATCCTACAATCTGGTGGTATAGCACTCCGAAGGACTGTGGCCAAGAAGGTGTCTAGGTCCCCGAAGTTCCGGAGAGGCGAAGAACCTCTGGACCATTGGATCTAGGAAACACATTTTAGATGATCCCACACTCCGCGAGTTCGCTAATTCGGCACTTTGGAGGATAGATGGAATTGTTCATTGAAAAGGATCAAAGCCCCGAAGTCCCAGAGAGGATCGGGACCATTAATTTAAGTGGATGTGTGGCGCTATATCTGGAGGTCCGGAGCACCAACACTTCAGAAGAACTAAAGTGTACTGAGTCCCGAACTCCCAAAGATTTGAAGAGTCAGATTCAATCCAGCTCTTTGATTATGGTGGACATGTGGAAGCCATCCGGTAGTTCGACGATATGAGAACTGTGAAGCAGTGTCAGAAAACATCTCGAAGGCCAAAGCAGTGAAGTGGATCCTGACCACTTGTTCCAGAATACATTTGAACTGTTGGATCAAGCTTATGCCACTCTGGAGATTCGACACTTTGGTGAATTTGTGTCATTGAAGATAGGAAGAAAACTCTTGAAGTATCGAAAGAATATTGGCCGTTGGTTGGATGAGCGTTGTGAGTTGGTGATCTTTATTTCCATTTCGACATTTCAATGTCGACTTATACAAAGAGTCTTGTTATTTGGACGACCAAAATAAATCACCGAAGCTCGAACGAAAATAATCTAAACCATCCATCCATCGGAGCTTGAGGATCGTTGATTCGGTAGATTTGTAAAAAGGTATTTTGAAAAACTTGTCGAAGCTGTTGATCTAGTGGAGGAATAGGAGCCTTCTGATATTCCCCTCTTCGGCGATCAACACTTCACAAGTGTTGTGTGTGTTGTAGTGCTCAACAAAAATCATCAAACCCTGAATCAGATAAATCTGAGCCATTGATCTCAAATCAATGAGGACCATTGATCTATTCATCTATTCACCAAGTCACCCATTCAACAGATCTTAGGTTTTAGAATGCCTGAAGCCCCAGAGCACCTGGTTCTTAGCCCTTGGTCATATGAGGGGTTAAAGTTAAAATTATTTTTCGTTTAAAATAAATTCCCAGAGCACCTGGTTTTCTCCATTAAGAGAGACTACTGTTGAATAAATAACATAGCTCGGAGTTATGACTCTGTAATATCTTGTGCTCGGATAGTCAGATGCAGCCAAATCAGAGCTAAAGAAGTGGTCTATCCTGCTTTTTTCGGCCTGAAGTCACATAAAGGATTTAGAGGACCTGTTTTTACGTACTAGAAATAGGAAGAGGACTTGTCTTCTTGCATATATCATAGGTATTTTTCATCCCTGAGAAAAATCATGAATAGTACTAAAAATTTGTTTTCTATTATAATTTGTTTTACAAAAATGGCCACCTCTAACAATTTAGGACCAGCGCAAGGGTCAATTCTTCTTAGAAAAAACTATGCATTTTGGTCTCTTAGAATGATATCCTTCCTACAAACACATGATTTCTAGGATCCAGTGGATCTTGTCTATGTGGAACCATATCCAACACATCTAGCTTCCATGAAAAATCAAGAAAGAGTTGCTCTGGCATAACAGAGGAAAAGATAGAATAAGGCTAAATTATGGATTCAAAACTCAGTAGAATACTCGATTTTCTCAAAAATCACAGGTGTTGTTACCCCAAAATAGGCCTGGGACATTCTAAGTACAATCGGCTAGGGAAATGACAAGGTCAAAATAGTCAAGCTACAGACCTTGAGGACACATTTTGAGACTTTAAAAATGACAGAGTCTGGAAATATTAATCAATTTATAACCAAAGTCATGGGAATTATAAATCATATCAGGTTCACAGGTGAAGCCATCCTTGATCAGAGGATTTTTGACAAATTCCTTAGAAGTCTTCCAAATAATTTGAAATGGTTGTTACAACCATCCTTGAATCCAAAGATCTGTCAATTTTTTCAACGGGTGAACTAATGGGTTCTTTGTTGTCACATGAGACCAGAGTGCATCTAGAAGATGAGTCAATATCCAATGCCTTAATGACTCAATTCTCTTTCAACGGAGGAAAAGGAAGAGGCATAGGTCACAGAGGAAGAGGGACAAATCCAAGAATCCATCACTCAAGTGAAGGTCACACACATCAAAATCAACATCGGAATTTCCAGCGTCAAAGAGGCAGAGGGAGGAGATCCAATGGAAAAGTGAGCATAAAATGCTATTACGACAAAAAATATGAGTATTATGAATCTGAATGCAGGAAGAAGAAATAATATCAACACTCAGGCAGAGCCCATGTCACAAATCACGAAGGAGACACCTCAGATGGGATGTTTCTCTCATGTCACAAAATTGAAGAACAACACAAGGACCTTTGGTTGCTGGACAATGGATGCAACAATCACATGACAGGTAACAAAGATTTACTTTCTTGCATTTATTATTCTATTTCATATGATATTACACTTGGATATGACTCTTTAGTCCAAGTTCAAGGCAAATGAACTGTACCTATTCTTACTAAACAAGATGTAAAGAAAGACATAAAAGATGTCTATCATGTTCCATATCTTAAACATAATATGTTAAGTGTAGGACAACTAGTTGAAAATGTCTATATGGTACTTTTGAAGGAACATCATTTAGGGTATATGACAAACCTCCCAACAAGAAATTGATTTATGAAATCCACATGACTAGGAATAGAATCTTTCCCATGACCCTTAGAGCTGCAAATTTGACCCAATCTTATGCACAAAGTGCATCCACCCCCAATGAAACTATGATATGGCATGCAAGATTTGTACATATACCCTTTTAGAGTCTAAGTCTCTTGTAGAAGAACTCCATGTTCAAAGGTCTACCTATCTTCAAAGAGCATAATCCCCCATGTGAGTCTTACATTCTTGGAAAACATAAGAGAACAAGCTTTCCATAGTCCTCTGCTCAAGCAAAACAACAATTAGAGTTGGTTCACACTGACCTATGTGCACCAATGCAAACAAATTCAATAGGTGGTAGCTTTTATTTTCTAGCATTTATTGATGACTTTAGCAACAAAATATGGATCTATTTCCTCAGACACAAGTTTGAAACCATTGCAAAGTTCAAGGAGTTCAAGGTTAAAGTTGAAAAACAGAGTGGGAAATATGTGAATGTTCTTAGGTCAGATGGAGGAGGAGAATACTCTTCAACAAAATTTGGAAATTTCTGCAAATCCCAAGGCATAATCATGCAAATCACAACCAAGTATAATCCATAGCAAAATGAAGTGGTTGAGAGGGAAAAATAGACTATAATGAACATGGAAAGGACCCTTCTCAAAGGGAAATGTCTGTCAAATTTATTTTGGGCTGAAGTTGTAACATCCTTAGCTTATCTTCTAAATAGATATCCAACCACCGATGTCGGGATGAAGGTCCCTCAAGAAGCATGGAGTGGGACAAAACATAATTTTTCTCATCTTAGGACTTTTGGACGCATTGCATTTTCTCACATACCTTTCGAATTTAGAAAAAAACTTGACGATCGAAGTGAGAAATGCATTTTTGTTGTCTACAATGAGACATCCAAAGCCTGCAAACTCTACAATCCAATTTCAAAGAAAATCATTCTCAACAGAGATGTCAAATTTCTTGAAAATCAGTTCTGTAGTGAGTTTGAAAATCACCCTATGAATAGTAAAAATCCATCGCTGCCACTTCCTAAACACACAGAAAAATCATGACAACAAATACATCAACTCTTCCTTCCAAGATCGCAGGTACAAGCAAAACCTGAAAGTTCTCAGGACAAATCTTCTTCAAGCATAAATTCATCTTCTGAACTTCAAAATCAAAGAACTCGAATCTTGAGAGAAATCCATTAGTTGTTGGATGATATTGAAATGTTAGGATATTTAGACACTTAGGAGTTAGTTAAGATCTACTTGGTCTAATGTTTCGTTAGGTAAAAGTGTGTTTCTTTAGTATGCATTAGTATGCATTTGTAGTTAGGAAATCCGACGGTCACGATATGTTCCTGACATAGAGTGATCCGACGGTTCATACTCTGCTCGATCTTAATGACCATTGATCCATGGCTTAACACCTGATTGGTCCATGATATCTATTTAAAGAGCATGGAGGGTCATTTGTTGAATGATCGATTGTGAGAAACTCTCTTGTAAAATCTCTCTGTAATCTTTTTCTTTGCATTAATAAACTGCTCC
>JASDQU010187441.1:0-14647 GCA_032191745.1 Picea mariana
GATTGAAGCCTACGTCATACCTATTGCAGAAGTAATATAGGTGACGTGGCAGCATTATATATGAGATGGATTTGACATATTGCATTGATAATTTGATACATGGTTTAATTACTCACATTGAATGCTATTTGTCTTTTATGCTGTATTGAGAAGTGATATAAGTCTTTGCTTAGTTGGGCTATCATTGACTTCGTCAATAATAACATTTATCCATTGCTCATATATTGATTAGAAGATAGTCATTGGTTTTATGAAGTACTAATCCACTGCAAGCACGTTCTAGTTTTTTTTGTCTTTGTCTCGCAAACAGGTGCATCGTCAGTGGTCTTTGGCTATCTCTCTTGGGCAGCAATCTGTGGAAGGGATCTCTTTGACTTGGTCTTTACCCTTTACCTCTCCTTTATCCAGATTGCCTTAGGGACGTCTCCCTTGGACTTGCCCTCCTGAATAGAAAGAGCTCCCCATTGAGGTGACAGTGGGTGGGGAAGCTCCTGTTACGCCGGTTTCAAAGCCCTTGGCCCTTTCCTACAAACCGTGCGATAACAGGGTTATTGGCAGATTTAGTGATGCGCACTTGTTGAAGGAGGATCTTTTTGGCATAGTTTGACATTTCTCTTAATGGAAGGTGTTACAACTAGGGTTTGCAATGTTTTTTCTTGGTTATATGTAAGTATTTTTCTGCAAAACTTCTTGAATGAATGGTTGTAGTTTCATTTCTTGCATATGTTTATAATTTGCTGAATAAAACCCTAGGTGACAAGCACACAAGTAGGTCCTTGTCTCATGTCCCCATTGAGAGAAAGTTTTCAGCCATTGATTGAAGAAGGAGAGAGCCTAGCCGTTGCTATACTCTCTTTTTCCCTTTGTTTATTGCTAGCCGTACTATCTATAAGCTGAGAAGAAGGAGACACCGTAAGCCTAGGTTTTCTACACTTTGGGTCAATTTTTCTAGGGTTTTCTGATAGAGCCTTGCTGTAGCAACACTCTGCTTCATCAAGCCTTCTTGTCTTGGTTTTATGCTTTATCTTCAGCTAGCCGTGATTGCCACCAAATTAAGGAAGGAGGAGAGAGCACCGAGACCTAGTTCTCCTACACCAAGGTGAGCCTCTCTCCCCTAGGGTTTTGACTTTGAGGCCTTGCCTTAGAAACACCTCAAAGCTACTCCCTCTAGTCCTTAGTCATTTATACCTTTACCTCCTTTAGCTTTTGCGTCCTTACTATTTGACTCCATTAACCCTAAGGCACTGATCTAAAGACCTCATGCGTTGAAGTGAACTTGATCATAAACACTTTTTCAAAATCTTGAATCAAACCCTAACTTCACTAACCCTAGCTTATAAACCAACCCTATTGACTAAGTGCTCCTGTCACCTTTTGATATTAACACCTTTGTGTAGCTAAACGTTTCTCTTTATAAGCAATCGAATGGTGATTAAAGGCATTAATTGAATGAAGTGTTGATTTATTGCATTGAATGCCACATTATTCCAACATTTATTGAAGAAGTGAAATTATTTTCATTGCTATTTTATCAACATTGACTTCGTCAATATTTATTGTCAAATTGCTTATATGTTTATTAGATAGTCACTAATTTATATGAAGTACTAACCCATTGAGCTAGCTTGCACATATCAGTTTGTTGTTGCTTTGTCTCAGGTAGGTGTATATCTTTGGGGGTTTACTTTATTATTGACCTTTGGTTGGACTATCTTCTCGATGGTGACTTGTGAGGGGAGAATAACTACTTTATCCTGTAATCCTTTGCCTTCTCAAAACCCCAGGTCACTGGGGACGTCTCCCCTGAGCCTTACCACCCTAAATAGAAAGAACCATCCCATTGTGGTGACATTGGGTGGGATTGGTTCCTGTTACACCAGTTTGACCTTCAAACCTCACGCCTTTTATCCTTGCTACAAACTATGCGATAACAGTACCTTCCCCTTACCAATACAACAACAAAAGTTATGGCAGAAACAAGTGATGATGAATGCTTCAACAAAACTTCAAGTTTATAGAGATGACTGTTGCCAATCAATGTATGAAACAAGTGATAAATATATAGTAGCAGTAATCAATTAATGACAGTTGTAATAACATCCAGAAAATGCACTTGAATAGACAATATAACAAGATATTGTGAAGTCTTGAAATGATAACACTTGTATCATACAATTTCTAGATATATGTCGATCAAAAAATAAACTCTAACAGGCTGCCAATGATAACTGTAGCAACAACGAAATAAAGTAATGACAGCAGTAGTAAAATCTTCAGAAAAGTATTTAGAAAGGCAATTTGATGCACACTTTAGTCTTGGTTGATTGTACCTTGCCTTATACAATTTATGGATTGATTTAAGTGGTCAAACAAGTTTGGATAGGCTGCAAAATGATGGTTGTAGCAGTGATTATAACAACAACTTAGTGGTTACTATTCCTAGACTAGGTTAGCAAGTTAGTTTAGGTTAGTAGGGTATCATGTAGAGAGATTGAGTTTGAAGTTTGATGATTCTTGTCAAGAAACAAGGGTTGAAGACTAGTGCCTCTTAGGGGTTGTTGACCGCCTCTCCAACATAGGTGGTCAACTCCATGTGCCATGAAGAGATGCATCATCAGATGCTCATTTTTCGAAGAAATTTGGTTCTACAGAGCATGTTTGGCCCCAACACTTATTTTTGTAACTGGAATTTTCGCACCCCTGCGTGGGTCAATAATGTAATAGGTCTGCATGAGTCATGTCTAGGTCAGTTACCTTGGGATCGGTTCACTGGGAGAGTTATTTTCATCGAGGGTCTTTTATCCTCAGGTTATCAATTGGGCTTTTCAGCCTTATTGATTTCCCTTGAGTTTTTCTCTCACTTGCAATAATTCCTCCAAAGTGGCGAACGACGTTCTAGTGGGCTTATCTTTTGGTAACTATTGTAGGGAATCATTGTAAATGACCATGCAAGACATCTTAGAAAGTTTCGCGGAATTCCGTCGAATCTAGTATAGTTTTTTTTAATTAATTAATTTTTAATTAAATTTCCCTAAGTTTGGAGGTTTAATTATTTAATTAATTAATTATTTTTGAGCAAAAATTGTAAAAACTAGGTCTTTGGACTTTTGATAGGGGTATTTGTGCTCAAAATAAATAGAATAACACCTCCTACACCCTTGGACCAAGTTTCAGCTCAATTGGACAACTTTTGCTATGGGTTTGTCCACCAGGAGTGTTAGTTAGTCAAAAACAACAATTTTAATTGCTAAAGTCTAAACATGCCAAAAATGCAATTTTTAAAAATGAGTTAAAAGGATGATGTAAAGATTAAAGGTGAGAGATATTTTTCCCAACCTTTTCCAACCCTCACATCACCCCCCCACCTAGCCATAAAGCAAAAACGTCACTCTTCCTAGAGTGGTGTGCCTTCCTTCTAAAAAAGTCTCCAAAAAGTAAAAAATGATAAAAAACAAGTAATGGGAGACTTATGCTATCCCTTTGGCATGCTTTTCCTAGCATCCCACTACCTCTTTGCTTCATCCCAGTGCCTCTCCACTCCCCTTCCCTCATTAATTCCTCTCCTCTCCCCCAAATGGTGCGCCCTCCAAGGAGAGTTATGCCCCCCCTCTTGTGGATCTCCTAAGAAAATTCTTTTTTGATGGTTGGGCTCCTTTTTCTCCCTTGGCACGCATCCCATAAGCCTCACACTACTCTTTTGTGTGATCCCAACATTTCCCACACCAATCTATACCCTAATCTATACCCTAGATCTATGATCTAATTTCTAGATGGTGTGCCCTAGCCTTGAGATCTCATCTTTTGCTTGATGGTGGACACTTGGCATTGATCCAAGAGAGGTAGGTTTCATTTCTATTCTTTGGCTCTTAGGGTTTTGGAGCAAGTATTTCTCCAAGATCCACTTTCTTAAGTAATAATAAAGGAGAAACTTTGGAGGATTTTGGGAAGAGCTACAAGTGTTTTGGTTCTTACAACACATGAGGTAACATTGTTTTGGTTTAATATTGTGGATGCATACGTAGATCTTAGGTAAAATATTTTATTTGAGTAGATCTTGCAAAGAGTAGTCTTGTAGATCTATATATGTTGGTTAACTAGATAAGGTGCAAGTATTTCATCTTGTTAGTTTAACCATCCATATTATCTATTGTATGCACGCCATTAAGTTAGATCTTGCAGGTTGGCTTCAAGGGTTTCATTTGGAATGCCTTAAGGAAAAGTCTTTCATTGAGACTCATGTAAACTCCATTCCTTTCTCACTCTTTCTCTTCTTCTATATTGTTGTTCATTTCCATACATATTTCAGCTAGTTTAACTTAGCAAGATAGGTCATTTTTATCAAATATTATAAATTTTTCTTAAGAAAAATTTTTGCCCTAAAAAGACAAAAGTTTTTCTTCACTCTTTTGGTTGTGTGTAACATTTCCAGCAATAATACCTTGCTGGTTTTTGTAGGTTCAGATCTGATTGAGAGGGGTTTTGGCTACCTAAAGGCATCCACACAACACTCAAAGACCTCCCAAAGGGATTGGTAGCTATTTCTCAACCTCCCTTTTCAATTTTTAAGCATTCTTGTTCATTTCTTCTCCTTCTTTCTTGCTTTAGGTGGCTCATAGTTGTGGGAGAAGGAGTGGTACAGCCTCCTCCCACGTGTGAGCCTTGGGGTAGCTAAGGCTTAGCATAGATCTTTCCTTTTGCATTTTTCTTGCCCTTTTTAGCCTAGGACGTGGGGTTTGGGGTTTTCTTGCTTTGGTCATTTGTTTGCTTCTTGTCTTTCTCCTTGTTTCATCTTCTTGCTTGCTTGTCTTTCTCCTTTTCTCAATATTTCCTAAAGATTAAGCAAGCTAATTAATTGCCTACCTATTGGGAGAGAAATACCCCAAGTGGTAAGGCTAGGGTTTAATATGTGGTTGTGATCTAAGTGCTTAATGTTCTAAAATATTATAAATCTAGATCTCATACATGGTTATTCCTTAACTTAAGCCTATTGGGCATCAATAACTTAACTAGATCTACTTGCATGCTTAAAGCTTTTCAAAGTTTAATCTTTCTCTTAGATGCTTAGATCTATAATCCTAAATACTTAAATGCTTCAATAAGTGAATGGTGTTTTTCTTTATTGCTATGATCTATTAAGGCCATTTGCCACATGCTTGAAGTAATCTATTGATAAGTTGGTAGTGTAGGCAAACACTTAAATCTTTTTCTTTCTCACACTTAATGCTCATATCTAAATGCTCTTAAACATAAGATACGTGTGATTGTCCTTCATTTCTTGGTTGGCAAGTTGTTCTTGCCCTTGTAATTTCTTTCTTAAATTCGCAAGCTATTTATTTGTGCAACTAAGTGATTTTCTCTCACATAGCATATATGTGTTAATGCCCTTTCATTGGTAATCTTAAGCAACACTTTTTAGGCTGAAGTGAGTTTCGGCCAAGTCATTAAATCACACTTTATAAGTGTCATAAAATCTTTAAAACCCTCTAAAACACTCCTAAAAGTCTACCTAATTCATATCTTAACTTAATAGAATCTTTAGGGTACCTTAGACCACCATCTTCACCATCTAAAACGGAGATTGAGGGGCAACGGAAGGTGATTAGGCCAGGGATGGTCTCGTGGCACAGAGCGTCCTTTCTGTGAGAACTCAATCTTTTAGGCTGACTTGCAAAGCTAGGGTAGGCCTTGTTGCCATACTTCTTGAGCATCCAGTAGTCATTTGGCAATAGAAGGAGGAAGATTTGGTGAAATAATTTGTAAGGGTAACTAAAATCTTTCAACCTTAAGAAACCCTTAACTTATTAAACAATTAAACCTTGGCCTTGATCATTTAAATACTTTGTGGGTTTAATAAATAAGAGTGGGTCATCTTCTAATACTTGTGCTTAAAAATCATAAATCTTATTTGTTGATGTATTGATGATGTATTGACGATGATCTCATGAATGTAATGTGATGCTTTGATCTCCTTGTATCCTGCACATAAAACAATTGAAGTGGTTAGCTTGTCTTGTATTCTAGCATTCTTTAATTGTAAATCTTGTACTTGATATTTGATTAGATTATTCTTCTTGTAACCATACTTGTAACGAATCATCCTGTAACTTTAGTTGACCCCTTGCCCAATCTTAGGCACTAGTCTTAGTTGCCCTAGGAAAAGGTCTTGCTTAACATACTAACCTTTGCATCTTGCATTGCTGCTTGTGCATCTTAGGATTAGATTCCCCCCAAAATTTAACAAATTAAAATCTTAGGATTAGATTCCCCCCAAACTTTAACAAATTAAAACTAACTCCTAGAACTTAACTCTAAAACTAATCTAGAAACTAGGGACTACCCCCTTGTCTTACCTAGGAGTGAGCCTAGATGGAAGAGGTTCCGATCAAAGTGATAGCGTGGGCTATGAACCTAGGCATTGTGCCTCCAAGGACACACTAAGTGAGTTGGACTTAGCTCACGTTTGCAAGTGTGTATTAGGACGGCAACCTCTTCGGCGCCGTTGTTGGGGATAAGTCATTTATCCTTGGTCAAAACAACTTAACTTGATTCTTTAAGAACTAAACAATAAAAATTTTAGGCCTTGAAATTCTTTGAACCTGTGATTGGTTAGCTTTGTGTGATTCTTGAAATTCTTTGAACCTGTGATTGGTTAGCAATTTAGGGCTCTAGGGTTTCACTAGTTACTAGATCAGTTTAGTGAAATCTTGGAAAATAAAAAGTAAGAAAGTAGCAACTTAAGTTTCTTACTTCAAGCATTAAATACACTATGCAATTTCATAATCTTGTATGAGAAAATAAAACCATATCTTAAACCATTCAATAGATGACAAAATGCAGATTCTACTTACTTGCACCAAGAATAATCATGCGTATACCATGCAAGATCACCATAAAACTTCAAAACTTGATCCAAGTTGAAAATACAAGCCTTAAACAAGAGTGGTGCCTCACAATTTCAGCCAATAACCCTAATAGGGCAAAAATTTCAGACCTCTTGTCTCCAAGGACAAGTTGTGATGAAAATGAATGTTACTTTTTGCTTATTTATACAAAATTTAACCTAAAATTAATTTCAGTTCATAATTACTGGGTCGAGCTGGCCATTTTTTTATACAAATTAAATTTGGACAAAATAAAATTAATTTGCATCTAAGAATCACTCCAGGGGTGACGTCATGCCCCTCTAGGGTGACGTTGATCCCCAAGTAAGGAACATTGGGCAGTGAAGGTGAAACGTTGGGTCTTCAAAGGCCTGAAACCCTGCCTATATGTGCCAATTCCGTCCAAGATGAAAAGACCAGTTCTGGATGACGTTTAGGGTATCCATGATGACGTCCAGGGCCCTCAAGAGCTAACATCCATGTGGGAGGAGCAAGATCCCCTAGGTCTAGGTCTGCCAAGGTGCCTCCAAAGGAAACGTCCTTCTTTCTCCCGATGCAAGTTTTCAATCCCTGTCATACCCCTTGGCTGGGGTCTCAACATCCATTAGTGGCCTTTGAGCCCTATGAAGGTCTGATATAATCATTCCCTCATGTGCACTTGTCCACCGGGCAAGGTCCTGCAGCAACAACAAGTACGCCCTCCAGGGGTTCATAAGTCACATGGATCATAGCATGTAAATCACATCCAATAATTAAATTACCCAAACATGTCCATCAAACCCCCCTTAACCCAAACAAATGCTCAAAGACGTTATGCAATTTGACAAGTCAGGTTTGGAGAAGGTCTCAGGGTGTACTATTGGGCTAACCCCTCTCAAGTTTCGGGTGTTTCCCAGGTGGGATCTAGTCCAAGTCATGTAAGTGTATGAGGTGGCATAGGGTAAAAATTTGGGCATGGGGTGCATGTGATAACGGGGAAATGTAAAGTCTTATCTGTGGATGCCTTTGTAGAGGGCGAGCTACACCTTGTCATGAATGCAATTGTTTCCTAGCCCATTCATTGCCTTTTACTCTTAGCTTTATTTATTTTAATCTTTTGATTTTTTTCTCTTGTGCTTCAAGGAAATAGTTGAGGGCCAATGTCCTGGCTTGATGTGTAATGTCTCCACTTTGGGACATCATCACAATGCAGAGATTTATGATGACCAGAGTAGCCATTTGGATGTTATAGCGAGTACAGGGGTATTTGAGAGGCATTGTGGGGTCCAGCTTGCATTGATCATCATATTCCATCATTATGAGCCATTCTGCACAGGTTGGCTTTGGTTTCGTTGCATTCCGACGATTTCCATGATTTTGACTATTTTGAGCTATAAGTATTGAAATCACTGAAGAGGTCATTTTGGGCACATTACTTGGAGGAACCTCTCAGTGTAATAGCTCAATGGAATCGGGAGGAGCAACACTACAGGATGGGATGGCTAGAAGTGACTTTCAATGGCCAGGGAAGCCACAAGGAGAGATAAGGATCTTTTCAAAGGTAAAAAGGTTAATTAATTAATTAAAGTGATTTAATTAATTAATTAAATATTAATAAAATGAAAGTCACTTTAGAGGGACAAGGTGAGCCAAAAAGTATAAAAGGAAGGCAAGGGCCTCTATTCATTCATTCATGTATGATTATCTTTTGATTTCTGGCTTCTAGCTAGTGAGCCCAACATTGGGGGTTTTGAGGGTTTTGACTTAACAAACCCTAGAGGACAATTCGATGGTGAAAGATTCCACCTAGCTTGTCCCAAGCTTGGTCTCGGAGATGCAATACTCTCCCACACCATTCTAGATTGGTTCTACATCAGTGTAGGTGGTGTTGACCGCCTATTTG
Source organism: Picea mariana (assembly GCA_032191745.1). Classification (NCBI taxonomy): domain Eukaryota; kingdom Viridiplantae; phylum Streptophyta; class Pinopsida; order Pinales; family Pinaceae; genus Picea; species Picea mariana. The sequence continues at coordinate 8,764 of JASDQU010187441.1, forward strand.
GCAACAGGGGTCAACTCATGTGCCATGAAGTTTGCATCATCAGATGCACGTATGTTGAAGACAATATTGGTTCTACTTGGGCATTTGATGCCCCAGCACAAAATTTTGTAAACGAAATTTCCGCACCCCTGCGTGGGTTAATAATGTAATGAGTTTGCATGGATCATAGTTAGGTCAGGTGCCATTGGATGTTTCCATTGGGGGAGTTCCTTTCACCGAGGGTTTTTTATCCTCAGGTTGTCAACCGGGCTCCCGGGCCTGGTTGACTTCCCTTGAGTTTTTCCCTCCTCACATGCAATAATTTCCTCCAAAGTGGTGAACAGCGTCCTAGTGGTCTCGTCTTTTGGTATCCTTTGTTTAGGAATGTTGTAAAGGACCATATCAGACAGTGTAGAAAGTTTCGCGGAATTTCGTCTAGTCTAGATAGGTTTTTTTTAATTAATTAAAATTAATTAATTTTCCTAAGGTTGGAATTTTAATTATTTAATTAATTAAGTGTTTTTGAGCAAATATTGTAAAAACTCGGTCGTGGGGATTTTGATAGGGGTATTTGTGCTCAAAAGAAATGGAATAGCACCCCCTACACCCATTGACCAAGTTTCAGCTCAATCGGACAAGTTTTACTACGTCTTTGTCCACTTAGAGTCAGAGTTAGTCAAAACAGCAATTTTAATTGCTAAGGTGACATTGCCAGAATGTCAAATTTTTGTAATTATTGAGTTAATAAGTTAGTGGTAAGGTGGCAATGAGCAAGTTAGACCCTCCTAACCTACCCAAACCCATCCTAACCACTTCAAACCTTAATCTACCCACTTAACTTAATTTCTCACCCTTTTTACCCACTCCCTAAGGGGAAAAACGACCCCCTCTTAATGTTCTCACTTGAATCTTTGTGTGGGCCCCTCATATGTGAGGTGCACCCTTTCTAAGCCCCCACCTCATCATTTGATGGACCCCACGCTCCATCTCTTAACCTAGGTGGCGCCCTCCTCTAATGTTCACGCCCCCCTCTCATTGCTCACGCCCCCTCTCCTCCCAAACGTTTGTTTGGTGACTTGGCACTTGTTGTGGGCCTCCTCCATGAGAGGTGCACCCCCCTAGCTTATTCTCTCACCCTCATGGCCCCCATGCCCTTCCATGTCATCAATCCATGAGGGAAACCCTAAGGAGGGTGCCCCCTTCTTAGAGATTCTCACTCTCTCTCAAAAACTAACACTTGGCATGCATCTAGATGCTCTCACTTTGCCTCTAGAGGTATAAGTAAGACCCCTCCTCACTCATTTTCCCTATCTTTCTTTGAGCTACTGTTACTCTGCTGAAATTTCACCTCACCTTCTTGCTCTTGCCACCAAGCCACTCAATTCATTGCTCTTGAGAGTTTTGGAAGAAGTATTTCTCCAATACTCTCTTATTTTGGAATAATAGAAAAGCTTTGGAGGATTACGAAGAGATTGAAGAGTATTCTTGTTTCTTCCTACACATGAGGTGACTTGCATTGTCTAGTTTGGTTGTGTTGCAGCAAGTAGATCTTGAGTTCAAAGTATTTTGCTTGGGTAAACTAATTGAAGACTATTCTTGTTAGTTTATGTTCATGTTGGATAGCTTAGGATTCGTAAGTATTTCGTTCTAGGCTTATTTCAATATAACTATCTACTTCCATGCTTCACCACTTTGCTTGAGTTTTGCAGGTCACTTCAAGAGGATTACTGGGATAGCATCAATGAGGAGCCTACCCTTAACCCTCTCTTAAACTCCTAGCTTCTTATTATCCATTGTCATTTTCTGCATACATTTCATATTTTTTTCAGCATTCTAACACTCTTAGATAGGTCAATAATATATCTTTTTCTTGCAGATTTTTATGTGGAAATTTTCTGTGTAAAAGCAGAAAATTTCTCTAACATTTTGTTGTGTTTTTCAGCATTTCCAGCAAGCTTTTGCTTGCTGGTTTTTGCAGAAACTTACCAGCAACAAAGGGAAACTCTGCCCAAATTCGTCCACAAGCCTTCATCAAAGCACATCTTCATTTGGGTAACGATTTTCCAACTTATCTTTGTGTATATTTGTGTATTCTAAGCTGTTTTATTGATTTTTCCTTGTATATTTGTAAGATAATATATTGTCGACACCTTGGGAGTGTGCTTGGCCTAGCCAACCCCCCAAAATTGTCTTGGCTTCATTCGTTATTTCATTTCCAAGTTATTCTTTCATTTTTTATGTTTTTAAGTATTAATACCATTGAGATAGTTTCTGCCTGAGCAGTCGGCCAGGAGCCCGTCTAGTCTCTCCTAGAGGACATAACACTGAATGCCCTGCTTTTCTGTGCAGTCATATCTTAGTAGTATTAATACAACTTGCCGGAACCTTGGGGGAGTCATCCCCAAAATCGCCTTGGCTTAAGGGGAAATTAATTTTTAAATTCAGTTTTGTTTTTCATATTGCCGGCACCTTGGGGGAGTCATCCCCAAAATCGCCTTGGCTTAAGGGGAAATTAACCTGTGATGATTTACTATGCTATCTAGTTTAGAATATCTCTGATAGTCTTCATTTACAAGTTTTATTTCCTTCAAGTATTTCATGTTCATGTGCTCATGCTCTAATGGTGAATGGTTTAGTGACTTAGATGCAATTTCAAATGCTATAGCTCATCTTTTCATTATGCTATTTCAGAATCTTATATGCATGTGATATGTGAAATGGTTTGAGTTTCAATTCATTGCTAAGTTTCCTATTTTTCAAGCACTTTCATTTTCGTAAGCTTAGCCTAACGTATGTGGATGATGGTGGATTTCTAATTTCGTTTGGATTGTTACTTTAGCTAATTCTTCCCACATCTTCCTTTTGCAATCGTATGGTTTATGATGATGATGCATAGATGATGGATACCTTATGATGCTCACGTCTTTCTTTTACCGTCTAAGCACCCACGTCTTGCATATATGATCTCACGCTTATGGGTTAATTGTTGCACCTGTTGAACATCTTTTGAGCTCACGTCTTGTTCATGGTTAAGGCACGTACTTCATTGATGCTCACGTCTTAGTTCATGGTTTAAGCATTCACTTCCTAACATCATTGCAAGCACGCCTCACATCAATCATCTTATGTTTATGGGTTAATGTTTTACACTTCAAGCATCTATACGCTCAAATAATTTCAGTTTATGGTTTAAGGCATTTACACCCACGTCTTACATTTGGCGAAGTGCTCACGCTACATCTTTACTTTCGTTTTACACGTAAATGGTTCATGGTTAAGTGCTCACGTCTTGGTTTATGGTTGAGCAATTACATCTTTTAGCCCACGTCTTTGTTTATTGTTTAAGCATCCACGTCTCATTTCTCTTTCAAGCAAGATTTACACACTTATATCTCACGTTTATGAATGGAATGTTTCACACTTAAGTCGATTTATTTTATGGTTTAAGGCACTTATACCTACGGTTTACTTTGCAAGTGCACACGCTCCATCTTTTACTTTCAGTCTACATGTGAAATGGTTCATGGATTAATGGTGTAACATCTTGCAACGTTCCTTTCATGTGATGATATGTTGATGGTTTAATATTGTGCAGCATCTCCTTTACATTATGCTATGTTATTGATGGTTTAATTGACACATTGCAAGCACTCGATCTCACTCATTTTCATTTCGGCCATACGCTAAAAACTAAAATTTTTAAGGTCTAAAACTTGTCTAAAAGCAACCAAACACACCTAAAGACCCACCTGCGGGTCCTAATAACATTTAGCAACATTTTAGGGGCCTCATTCATCCATCTCCACCATCTAAAACGGGTTTGAGGGACACCCAGGGGGAAGTGGCGGGGGACCGTCTCGTGATTTCATTGGGGAGATCCCTTCTGGGCGAACTCTTACTGTCAGGGCTGACCTTGGAAGCTAGGGTAAGGTCTCGTTAGCCTTACTATCTTGAGCACCGGGCAGTCATTTGGCCAAGGGAGGAGGGAGCTTGAAGCACACATCTAGTCTAGGGGGAAGGGAATTAAAATTTGTAAAATCTTTAAGCAACTCCTACAACACTTAGTTGCATAGATCACTTGTGTATGTTTGGGGGGTATTAGATGTATGCATAGGCAAACATAACTCGTGGAACATTTCATTGTTTATCTATCTCTATTGCAACTACATTGTTTATATCTGTTATGTTTACATTAGCAATTAAGTTACTTGTTGAATATCTTGTTATTTGCTTATTGTGGTGTGAATCAGGAAAATGTTGGGTATCCCACTTGGGGAGGCATCACTTTCCTTGGTTCTTGAGTGCTTTGTGTGATTGTTGCCAGTGAAGGCAGTCCAATAGTGTAAGTGTTATTGGGGCATGCTTGGCTCTTGTTTGTTTCACTTACTTGTGTCTATCTTTGTATCTAATTGGTGTATCTTTGTATCTCATCGATGTATCTTTATATCTAGTTTGTAAATGGTGTAATCTTTTGTAACACTTAGGATTCTTTTGTATAATTGTACACCTTGGTTTGGGGTAGTTTAAGTTGTCCATACTTGTAAATTTTTGTAATTGAACCACCCTCAAACTTTAGTTGACCCCATTGCCCAACCTTAGGCACTAGTCTTAGTTGTCTTAGGGAAAAGGCTGACTTTCATATAGATTAGACTTGCACTTTGCATTTGTTGTTTGATCATATTAGGCTAGTTTTCCCCTTTGGCCTATAACAAATTAAAACTAACTCCTAGAACATTTGAACTAAAATTAACTTAGTAACAAGGGACTACCCCCCTTGGCTTCCCTAGGAGTAAGCCTAGAAGGAAGAAGTTCCAGTCAAGGTGACAGTGTGGACATGGAACTTAGACATTGTGTCTCCGAGGGTACACTAAGTGAGTTGGACTTAGCTCACGTTAGCAAGTGTGCATTAGGATGGCAACAGGTGGGTTCCACACAACCACAGGCACAGGAAGAGAAGGAGGACGCACCATTGGGGGTTTCCAGCAAGGGGGGCGCACCATCCTTGGAGAGAGATTCGTTGTAGGAGATTGACAGGGTTTTTGGAGATTCTATCACCTGGGTTCTTCTTGCAGGGTCTGTTGTCGCACAGTTTGTAGTTTAGGTCAAAGGCTAAAGGATAGAGACCAAACTGGCGTAACAGGAACCTTCCCCACCCAATGTCACCTCAATGGGGAGGTTCTTTCTGTTTAGGGAGGTTAACCCAGGGGAGACGTCCTCGGCAACCTGGGGTTTTGAAGAGGCTAAGGTATTAAAGTCAAGTTTAGAGTTTCCTCCTCACAGGTTACCACCAAGATCAGACAGTCTGGCTAATCAACCAATAAAGAAGTGTATGCCCAAATGAAAACACCTGCCTGGGACAAGACAACAATAATAAAATATATATGCAGGCTATAACTCAATGGGTTAGTACTTCAATGACTATCTGATATCAATTAATAAGCAATGTAAAAACAATAAATATCAATGAGGTCAACGTTTTATCAATTAGCTATGGAAAAAACATCAATTCATTAATAACTATCAAGATGATCAAGCCAACAATGTATCCAACCAACACTTTACTCAATAAATGCTTTAAATCATCTTCTAATTGCCTGTATTCAACATTTTCTACGTCAAGATGAGATAACCAATTGTGACGTCAGCCTTAATTAGGTTAGTTTGTTAGTTAGGGTTTCAAAATCAAAGTTTTGAGAGTTGTTTTGGACACTAGGAATTCAACGTTGGAGGCTAAAGATTAGTGCCTTAGGGTATATGGGGTCAAACAAGATAAGGGCACAAGGTTTTGAAAGGATGAAGACTTAAAGACAAGAGGGAAGGGTTCTAAAGTGCTGCAAAGGCATGGCCCTAGAATCAAAACCCTAGGGGAAACAGGCTCACTCCGGTGTTGCTTAAGCAAGGCCTC
>JASDQU010187443.1:0-14366 GCA_032191745.1 Picea mariana
AAATAAATTCCTAAAAATTCCTCTCCGTACAAGTGTCACCCATCCCCTACATTCCTCCATTATTTAATTTCTTTAATTAATTAATTATCTCAATTCCCTCACCCACCTAGAGTTACTCCTAGAATCACTCCTAGGTGTCCCCAAATTCCCTTATAGGTTTTAAAGGCTTTCCCTATTATGAAGCTGCTAATTCAGTTTAACATTAGAAATCTCTTAATGGTCGATTCTTTACTAAGTTGACTTTCCACTTTTTCCCTTAAGTTCCAGTTTTTCCCTTTTTATGTTACCTCTTTTCCCTAGTTTCCTATTTTTTTTATTTTCCCTCTTTCCCCTTTTTACTTAGAACTAAAAAAGGCAGGTGTGGAATTTAACCCCTTTTCCCTTTTTATCATTTAATTAGTATTTTTTTTTTTAAATTATCAAAAAGATAAAATAATTAATTCCCCTTTTTACATTTATTACCACAGATTTTATTTTTATGAATAACTTAATTTCTTACTCCCTTCATGTTACAATATTTAACGAAGGTCAAAATTATTATTTAAGTTATTTTTATTTTTATTATTATTATTTTTTTGTTTTTAGACAAGACAAGGTTCTACCACTAGCGTAATTTAGACTTAGGCCTTAAATTTCATACTGGGTGACATTTAATTAGGGAAATTGTTTTAAAATACTTAACATGTTATTTGTCTTAGGGCCATATAGGTTCATCCCTCTATCATCAACAATGTGATGTGCCCTTCAGGATTCACTAGGTGCTCCAAGGGTGCCACTCGCCTCTTGATTGATTCGGTAGACATCAATAACCCCTGGAGTCAACACTACACTAGGTGAACTTGTGGGAGACTAAGGGATTCTAAGGAATAAGGTCCCTGCCTTATTGCGCGCAACTTAGAATCATCATGAGCTACTGTCGCAGTCTGCCCTCATGGCATTGTGGGTCCTCTCAAACTAGGTAATTTTTAACCTATAGTTCGAGCCACGACGGGAGTGCTAGTAGGATGTGGCAAGGCTGTTGTCCACACCTCTCCCTCAACATATCTGGTAGTCATGCGTGACCCCTTTACTCCATATGTGAGTCTGGTCATCAAGCTATCATCATCTTGCATCATCAACAAATCATGTCAAAACATATTCATATCATACCATCTAATCAGATGCACTAATATGACAGTAAAAAAATCAAACCTCAATGGTAAACTCCCTGACTCGATTCAGAGTCCAAGGGTTTCCATCGATGCCTCGGCATCCTCTAGGTATGTAATCCTGCACACTCAGTAAAACTGAGTCAATAGCACCTATTTATGTCATAGCGGTAAAACAACATGTCATCCTCCCATAACGCCTCATAATCAAAATAAAAATTTTTAATAGAATAATAATCCAGATCACTTGCGAGAAAGTGTCCTCAAAGAATAAGTTCGCTCAGTGCGCCAGAGCGGGATGTTACAATTCACCACCCTTTGTGCGATGGGAGTTTCCCTTCCTTGTGTGTATTTATCAATCATGTCATATAGTGTATTCAAGGTAGTTTCATCTTTTATTATCTCCACATAACTTTTCAAGAATTATCTTATAGTGATTACCTTCCCAGTTGGATCCTCTGGCACAGTGCGATCTCCTACATGAGGGGTAGATGATGGTTTTGCTCCCCAATCTTGTCCAAGTACTTATTATCTTTCCCTTTGATATGTCTCCTTTTCTTATTAAGGATTGAAGGTTGGCATAGGCTCTATTTACTTCCTTATCAATTTCTTAGCCTGCTTCCCTTCATTTGTAATATCAACCCATGTTCTCACTCCTACGCACATAAAAACTATTATTCGTGGTCGTTCGTTCTGTTTTTCAGCTTATATTTTATGTACATTTTTATTTTTATTTTGGTCATGATTTCCTATTTCCTGCAATTTTGCAACTAATTCAGGACAATATTCTCTCGTTTGGTCCATTCTGCGACAATATGTGCATTTTACATAGATTCTGGAAGTCGCGGGCTAAGTTTCTCAGTTGATTACAGTCCTACACTTGGTACAGCAAACCTTGTCCCTTTTCTCCTTCCCTTTTTTAATCTTTTCCAACTTAATATTTAATGAAACTAACTACATATATACCTACTCCATTCATCTTCCATCTCCTATAGGAGACACTTCCAGATTCATTTCTATCTCCAAAGCTTTAGGGTGAAAATTAACCTTTTGTTGTATCAATGGCCCGCAAATGTGAGGTAATGATCCTGCAATGAACCATTCCCTATGTTGTTCATTGGGGATCTAGAATATCAATCTACCCATCACATATTTAAAAATTTGGTCAAAATCCCAAACTGATTCGGTTTATTCTTGTTTAACCTCCTTCGACTATGTTATGTATTGCAACTCCCATTTTGGCTTCTTGAATTCCTTAAACCATGCCTATCTAATTTATGCTAATGTCCTAGCTTTCCCTGTCAGTGTGGTACTTTGCAATTTCATGTACCATACTAGCATGTGATTCCTGAGTATTGTTTCCAACTGTGCAATATTCACAACCTCATCTTCGACATTCTTTGCAGCCCAGAGTGTCTCATAGACTAACATATGTTGTTCTGGGTCCTTTAAACCAACTCCCAGGAACTCAGGCAGTTTGAGGGTGTTGTCTACCCCTATCATGTTTCTTTTTGTAGTATCTCCTCTTGGTGATGTTGGTTGACTCTGAATCTGCATATTTCTTCCCCTTCTCTGATTTCTACTACTCTTTCCTCCCTGACTAACTATAATTTCTTTTGATAAGTATTCAATTGTTATCTCTGATTGTGGTGGCATACATGGGGTCGTGGATTTGACATAGAACCTAGTATGAGTAGGACTTAATGGATCTTATATTATAGGGCTTGAATGGAACTCCTCTTCCTTTCCTTCTATATGTTGTATTTTCATGATTTGGACTATTGCACAAGGTTCTCTCCACTTTGTCTCACTACGCAACTCTCTTTTCTCAGCCCCAGTCTTCTGACTTTTATACCCCATTCCTCCATGCAATAATCCAAACTCATATTCTTCCTTTGGTATACCCTCTTTAGTTCTATTCACCCTTATTCGATCCCTTCCTTCTTCATTTCTTCCTTCACTCCCTTCTATTCTCAGACTATCCTCTTATCATCCTCGAGTTCCCCTATATGCACAAGCCCCTTAGCAATTGGATTCCATCGTCATCATGCACTTGTCACACAACAACATATTTATCCAAGTACCCATTGAGTTCATAAACTTATCGCGCAAAAATTTAAATAAATCCCTCTCTGCTACATTTTATGATTGTGTATAGTGTATTACAAATTTCGTAATATAGCCTCATAATATTCTATCCAACAAAAATTCAACTGCGCGGGAAGTTTTATTACTTACCCAATGAAAATGTTACAACCCCGAGAAGTTGGCATACCAACTAACCCAAATAGGGCCCACAAGAATTTTGTTGTTTTGTCTTCTAGGGTTCGGTTTTTGAATATTTAAGGTTTCCTCATTGATTGTTTATGATAAAAATGCCTTTAGGCCTCATTGTAATGTGCTTAAATGAGTGCAAGTAGTTGTCACATATATTCATAGAGATAAGCTACCACCATTCAAGCGAGTTTGTTTCATTCTACATTTTTACAGTTCAACACATTTCATTTATTAATAGAAGTCAAGCTTCATTGTATCTCTGTGTTTATGTTATAACTCTGTATTTCATTTCATTCCATTTATAAATCTAGATTAGTGGTATTAGAGAGGTCTACTCTTTATTTTTTTCTCTTTGGATGTCCCTAATGAGGTCAAGGTATAAGAAGTTGGGAATCGAACTATTTGATCCTTTGTAGGATCCTCTTCTCCATCATCGATAGCCTCCCATGGAGGAAGAAAGAGAGATGATGGAGTAGGAGATCCTATTAAACTATTACTCGAAGAAGACCTCGTGTGACAAATGAATGAGATGATGGATAATATTTCCTAGATCCTTTAACAACTACCAACAATTGACACATCTTTGTCAAGAAGACACTTTGGAGGCACTGTCCCTTGAGGATACAAGTTAGTTTTGATATCCCTGAGTTTGAAGTTCAAGTAGATGTAGATGCCCCATATAAATGGTTGAATCTGCTCAAACAATATTTTTCTATCCATAATTTTTCCGATAGAGAAAATTTTAGATTTTCAATCCTTAAGGTTGTCTCCCATGTCAAGGATTGGTGGGATACTTACTATGAGCAAAATACCATGGAGGCATATGCACTCTTTGCAGTCATACCCACTTGGGGTTCATTTAGGGATGTCAAAGTCACAAATTTCTTCCATACCTTATGCACCAAGATGGGTATCAAAGACTCTGAATGACACCTAGTTCTCAAGTACCACACAGTTTGCATCTATACATCTAGTCAGAAATGGAGTTTCTAGACATATCATCATTGGGTGTGGCTTATCAATATGCCGTCAAAATTGAGAATAAATTTAAATAAAAGAAGAGGGAGTTTGGATCTATGAATTTCTCACAACGAAGGTAGGGAAAATTTATCCTTAACATGAAACACAAAGGATAGAGTAAGGAAGGACCACTGTAGAACAACAATTCCAAGCCACCAACAAAGAAGGGTAATGGGAAGATGAAGAAAGAGACTGGAAAGTGGTGTGAATTCCATAAAATTCCCTAGCATAACACTGATGAATGTCGCTCAAATTAGTCATTGGTGGATGAGTTGAAAGCCTCAGAGTTATATGTTGGTTCCAACTCAAAACAAAAACTATACAAGTGGAAGTGGATCATTGATGCAAAATCCATTGCTAGAATCACTACCACTAAGGTCCATCCAATTGAATTTGAAGAGCCCAAGGAAGGAGAGAACATTTTCAACCCATAGATGTGGGTAAAGGGTGCTTGAATGCACTTGATTGTCGATAGAGGAAAACTCATCTCAGTATAGTTCTCCAAGCGGTTGGGCCTATCGACAACACCACATCTCCAGTGTTACACCATCGGGTGGATCCACCAAGGAAGAGATCTTCGCATCAGAAAATAGTGTTTCCTTCCGTATGGCATCAATCCCTTCAAGGATGAGGTATTGTGTGATATTTCCCCCCTTGAATTTTGGATTGTTCTTCTAAACCAACCTTTCTTGTGGAAATGTCATGTTGTATATGAGTCTAGACCTCGCAATATTGTTATTACTTTCAATAGACAATTTTAGAGGATACCATAGGTATCTCTCCCTACTGCCATGTTTTTTTATATCCGCCAAGAAATGCAGGAAGGTAATATCCCATGCCAGGTAATTTGTCTTCTTTATGATTCACTCTCATAGTGAATATAAGGTCGCAACCACATCCATGACATCCACATAGGGCCTCTCTATGTAGAAGAAGCATGTGGACGATGTTTTTGAGGAATACAAAGACATATTCTCCTCACGTAGTGAGGTACCTCTGGACTGTCAGGTCTAGCATTCAATTGATCTAATCCCTAGTGCACCTATACCCAATAGGCCAGTCTATCTCTAGTATATTTTGTAAAAAGAGGAAATCAAGTGCTTGATTGAAGAGATCCTCAAAAATGGGTGCATATGACCAATCTCCTCACCCTCTAAAAGAACAATTGTACTCATGTAGAATAAAGACAAGACCTGATGAATCTGCATTGATTACATGGCCCTAAATAAGATCATAGTTAGGAACCAATACGCAATTCTTTGAATTGACAACCTTCTTGACTAGCTTAAGAGATCCAAGTACTTCAATAAGATTGAATTGAAGTCCAACTACCACCAGGTTGCAATAGAATAGACTGATGTATGGAAGAATGATTTGAAGTCCAAATAGGGTGTTTTTTAATGGTCGTTCATGCTCATTGGTTTGAAGAATTCCCAAACCACTTTCATAAGTTTCATGGATGATATCTTGTAGAATTTCACTAATTATTTCATGATGGTATATCTAGATGAATATCCTCATATTCATCAAGATCTGGGTGAAACACTTGCATAAAATTTAATAGGTCCTTCAGACTCTATGAAAACACAATCTATATGCTAACTTGGGAAAATGGTCTTTCAGAATGAACATGGTCCAATACCTACGATATATTGTCGATGAGAATGGTTTTCACATGGATCCATCCAATATTTCGGTCATTCAGGACTGGACAATGTCGACCACACTAACCAAGCTTTTGGGTTTCTTCAAACTTTCCAATTTAAATTGTAGGCTCATGCTGGGAATATCCCGTATCACATGGGCCGTCAGCCAAGTAACCAAGGCTAGTGGTAAATCCAATTTAATGTGGGGACAGTTGCAATAGAAAGTGTTCAATGATTTGAAACATTGTTTTTGCTCATCCCCGATGATCTCATTACCCAATCTACACCAACCTTTTGAGATTAAGACATATTCTTCTAATTATGTTGTGGGTGTAGTTCTCACTCAACACAATCATACAACTCCATATAATAGTAAGACACTATCAAACAAAGTCTGCAAGTACCCTAATTATGAAAAATAAATGTATTCCATGTTACAATCCTGACACCAATGGAATCATTACATTCTTGGGAAGGAGACAATCATCAACATTGATCACAAGCCTCTACGATTCATGCAAACACAAGGAAAATTGTAGAACAACTTCCATCACAATTGGTCCACATACTGGAAGCATTTTCATCTCAACATCAAATATAGGATAGGGAGCAACAATCATGTCATTGACTACCTTAGTTGACCCCTAGTTGCAACATTAACCACAATTCTCCACTCCAACGGACATGAGGCCTCGGGGTGACCGCAACTCTGTGAGAGTGATCCTGACTTCACTACGACTTCCTATTAGTTGGTTGCAGGGATTCTCATCATTGAATTTCATATTTAGAATGGAATGTTATGTCATATTAGCCATCTATATGTTCCATCAAGTGAGCAGGTGAACTTGAATTGGGAATCTCACTACAGTCAAATGGCAGGATCGTATTATGTGAAAAAGACAATGGTAGTGTTGAAAACATATTTCTATTGGCTGAGTCTTTGACAAGAAGTCTACAAGTACATTCAGTGTTGCATTCTTTTCATTTTTTCCAAAACAACAATTAATAAAGGAGGCATGTAAACCCCTCTCCCTACTCTCAAAAAGCCTTGGAAATCCATCTCGATTGTCTACATTTATGGACTTCATTCAACCAAGCAGGGAAATGACTATGTTTTTGTTAGAATATGAAAGATGTGTGCTCATTTTACCATTGACAATACCCTTGCCACCCAACCATAGGCCGAAGCCACCCTCCGAGCACCTTAACATTGACAGAGAATCACTACGAAAGCAAACCCTAGGCTAGATAGCCAAACAATGGGTAGTACACCTTTCCCCAAGGATAACACATCGACAAAGGCTGATCACATGTTCCAAAACCTAGCCAAGAGATAGTCCAATCCAAAATGTAACTGCTAGTTGCAGCAGCTGCACTGGAAACTCTCCTCAAACCCGCGCACAAGACTAAGTACTACAGTGTGCACCAATTGCTGCTCTGCAATTCTGAGACTGTTACAAATGAGAACTGGCGCCCTGTATTTATAGTAATCCGGAAGACTTACTAGGTCTGACTTCTCCTTTTAGGTACTGTCTATTCAGTATATTATTATTTCTTCTTCCCGACTTCTTCTCTAGGAGGCTAATAACCTAATATAAATTGTGTTCTTGAGCTGACAAGTCTTCTAGGGTTTTTATCCAACTCATTAGGGTTTCTTCTTTCTTCCCAAAGTATTCTATTATTGTCAAGTTCACACGTGCAGGTAAATACCTCCCACAACTACCATAATATCAACACTACCTCCTAGCTAGGGAGGTATTACAGGTAATGGTCTTGAGAACAAAACATACCATTCACTTGGTAGCATCAACATAGTTATATAGACTAGATCATGACTAGATCATGAGCACCATCATGATCATCAGCTGCATCATATCTTAAAACCATACTCTATCTAAGTAATTCGACATGATGCTCACTCCACATAGTGATACAAGAGCCATTCTTCTAATCTAGAAGAGTAAATGTTCTGACCCATTTTTTGTCTAGAAAATCTATGTTCACCATTCATCTACCTAATAATTATTTCCAATAAAATGTTGATAGTCTTTAGGGAAATCAAAACAAAATAGAACACAATTGTGTCTACCCATAGTAGTACATAACTAGAATCTAGTGATACATGACCACACCAAGTAATAGACAAGTACTTGATCAACAACGTATAGTCACAAATAATGGAACATATCCACCACATTAGTATACATCTACTGTCATGCAGTCTTCATAAAAATCATCTGATAGCAACTTGCACAGAAATAAAATTATGATATAAACTGAATCATCTGGGCCAATCTTTCACTCACATCTGTGAGATATGAAAGAATATCTTCCCTCAGAGTAGAACAATGAGATATCTAGACTATTCTTCTCAAGCAAGGAAGAATAGTTGTCTTGTCTTCTGAACCTGGACCATTTCCCACCCTAGGCCATTCTTCCTACACTAATCAAAGTGCACCCTGGAGAGAATGTATAAACCCTAAGGAATGTTGAGCCTAGACCATTCCCCACCCTAGGCCATTCCTCCTACACTAATCAAAGTGCACCCTGGAGAGAATGTATAAACTCTAAAGAATGCATATCTCTGATTGTTGAGCCTGGACCATTCCCCACCCTAGGCCATTCCTCCTACATTAATCAAAGTGCACCCTGGAGAGAATGTATAAGCCCTAAGGAATGACTTTCCATACCATTTTCTCTGTTAACCACAAGAGGAAAAGCTATCTTGTATCAACCTCCAAAACAGACCATTCCTCATGTTAACCACAATGAGAAATCATTGTCCGATGAGGTGGGCCAGTCTTCTTGAGTAACCCTCAAGAAGAGAGACTTCCCTAGACAATTCCCCATGTTAACCACAATGGGAAGTCATTTTCTATGATACATCAACAATCTAGACCATTTCCCATGTTAACCACAATGGGAAATCATTGTCCATTAAAAATCTCAATCCACTTTCCGAACAGGAAAGAATTTGTCCAAGTTGGACTATTTTTCAATGAATCTCTTCAATAATATTTTTGATGCTCCCTCCCAACCTGGGAGTCATCTCTTCCTTTTCAATAAGGAAGTCATCTCCATGAGCTCCAGCTTGAGTACTGTTGACAGGCGAAATTGAATGTCCGTCAACTGAGAGAGTGGAACCGGTCCGGGGTTGTCTAAATAACCCAAGCCGTTTGGAATGAACCACCCTGACAGGTTTAACGGCTCTGTTGTCTGCTCTAAGGTCCTAAGAAAACCAAAGAGGAAACTAACCTAAACTAACTAATCTATCTAAAACAAATAAAACAAATTAAACTAACTAAAACTAACTAAAACTAACTAAAACTAATAAAACAAACTAATACACTAATCTAATTAAAACTAACTACTAAATTAAACTAAAACTAAATATAAACTACTCTAACTATTATATACAATCTACTAATTATTATTATACTAACTCTAGCAATTAAATATCTAATTACTAATTGAATTACAACTTATTCACAAATATACAATATACACAATTGGCAGATTTAAATAAAACCTGTAAAACTCATTTGCTTCCTGCCCTAAGATAGCCAGAAATATTTTTTGATTTTTATATTTTATGAATAAGAAATGAAATTTACTGAAAATAAACGATCTAATATACTAAATACGTATATCTAACTAAATACTAACAAATACACTAACAAATGAATGGAAAAACTGACCTGGAAACGCTCTTAATTTGTCCTGTGTGTGATGACTTCGAAGCTGGTCGGAGGAAGTAAACTCGCACTGGTTAGTCCAAAAGCTTCTCGTAAATGATAAGCTACGCTGCTATTTGAGTTGTTTACAGGACAAACAAGACATAAAAAATCATAACAATTACATGATTTATAAATCTCTACAATAAGGGAAACCTGTTATGCAAAAACCTACACTTAATAATTCAATTCATGAAGAAGAGAAATCTGTCGTTCACGAACTGAACTAAGCAATTGCTATGTTTTTTAGTTATTAGAAGAAATCAGATATGGATTACAATGATTAAATTATATCATTTTCACATGATTAAGATAGCTAAAATAGTCATTAACCAGATACAAATTGATATACACAACATGAAACAAAATGTTGATATAATGAGAAGCTAAAGCTATAACAAAACACCAAATTCTGCCTCAGTCTGTATTAAAACTCCATATCCTTGTTCTCCCATGAATGAGGATCCAATTATTACAAAAATGAGCATCATTTATAAGTTTTTCCACAAGGTAAAACCTCCTTGTGTAAGTTAAAATTGTTTACAAAAATCTAGGAAGATATTCCCAAAATCAACTAAACTAGGAAACTAAAATGAAAGCAAAACATTTCAAATATCTTCTAACTGCTGATCAAATCCACTCCAATTTCGAATTGATCTGCAATGGACCAAAAACAACAAGTTAGAAAGATATTTTATGAGCAAAACAATAAAAATCTGACTCTACAGACTTAGCTACAGAATCATCTGATTTTGTAGCTAGTCTAAAATAATATACAGGATCAAAATTGAAATCAAATCAAATCTTTGAATGAAATTTAATTCAATTATCATTTAACAGCCATTTGAAAATGAATCATGAATTGAAATTGATATGCTATTATGAACTCAAACAGGATCCACTTCATTAACCGAATACAGAGATAACAATACTTTGTTTTGATTATAGTCATAAATCGGGTAGACTGAATCAAAACCAAACAGTTTTGAAAATCGTTTCATATCCAATTTGAAGGTAATGCAATCAAACAAATCATATGAGATTATTAAACAAGAGATCCAATCAATCCAACAGAATCATTTTCCAATCTTAATAGCTGTAATGATATAGCAAAAGGATTATACCATAAACGAATTAAATCAATAATGTAACAGAATCGTGATAAGATCACTCAGCAGGCAACAGGATTCACAAGAATTATATGATCATTTGTTTTTAGTAAACTGGGTAAACAATATCAATTTCCTTTGATCGAAATTATTTGTTTAAAATGCATTGTTACCAGATTTGATTGAGGCAACAAATATTGACCAATTCATTTGTGTAAAAACAAAGTCTTTATTTCCCAAATTAAAACCGAGCAGAACAATATTCACGATTTTTGAAAATCACATGATAGAGCAAATCGTAACCAACAGACTCTTTGAAATAGTTTACCAATAAGAACATCTGAACTATATCGAGATCAAATCCAGCATGATCGTGATCATGAAAACTCACAGTTCAAAGTAGAAACCAAACGAATCTAATTAAAAACAAACCACGAATTTCGCTAACTTAATCAACTCAAATCATTTTATTACTCCTAGAAATTGACAAAACGAAACTGATATCGGAATTCATACCTGGGGGAATTGATCAAGGGTTTAGGAGTAAGAGGCTAGATAGGTGAGAGGGCGTTCTGAAGCATAGATCTAGAGAAGTGATAAGCATTCTGGCAAATGCACACAGACCCAATACGTTCCCTTCAGCCATTGAGAAGATCTGAAAATTGACCTGAAAAACACGAGCTAGATCTCTGTAACCACTTGATTCTAAGGAAATCACCTGCATTGAGGGTAAAGGGGCTAAAAAAGGTTCTGGGTTTTCAACAGTTTGATCCAATTCAAATCTGTTTTCCCAGAATCGCTCACGCAAAAACATGACTCTGGGGGCAATTACGGGGCAGTCTTCTCTGGCAAAATGAAACCAAAACTGACTCCGAACACCATGGGGTTCAATTCACCCTATAGGAGCCAGGAGAGAACACACAGTGAGCCAAGATAAGGGACAAGGGTTTGAACAGGGTATGCTCAAAGATTTTCCCAAAAATCAAGAGAGATAACTCGGTAAGGATACAGGCATTAATGCCAAAGTGTGCGAGGGTGGTGGAGGTTACTTCTGCCATGCATAAGAGTTATTATGAAAGTACAACCGCCAGTTTACATAGCTATTCTACCCATTAAAGCATAGTTCAACCATTATGTGAATTAGCTGACCAATGAAACCAACGGTGAGTTATAAACCAACTCGCATAATCGATGTTACACCATAGTTTTAAGCCATAAATCATTCAATTTGAAACCAAAATCAAATAATCAACCATGCGCCAATGTATTGTAACAACTCATGTTCATAATTTAACCAATGTAAAAATGGGTTTTCATATAATCAAAACATCAATAGTTATGAAAACATAAACATAGGCATCAAATTACAAAGATATATATAAAAGTTTTAATCATAACACCCATGTATCTTATGAAACCAAAGGTTAAATGAATGCAAATCAAAATGCATTGCAAACTCAATGAAACCAAGCCACATAATAAATTGAAGCATGAGTAATGAGTACAGATCGAAAGATTTTCCAGCTAGGTAATGATAAGTGTAATGTAAGCGCAAAGGGCATATCATTCAGAAGGATGATGACAGTTCAAACAATGATTCTAATGTGACTCTGAAGGACTAAGTTTTCACGCTTACAGTCGTGAAAACAAAATGAAGATAGGTGTGCGAAAAAGGAGCAAAGAATAAAAGCATCATTCATTTGAAAATTATGACAAAAAGTTGATGTTTGTGAAACATTGGTGTAGGCAGCTTATGAGACAATGAAAAATGTGAATTGACTACCAACAAGTATGCAAACTCTTTCATCTTTTACCAAAATCTCTGCTTATCTGCTCATCTGTGGAGATATGTATTGGAGAATCACTTTCTCCTTTTTGGACTTCATCACGGATAATGTAATGCTTGATTTCAAATGTACTTTAGTTTGGAACATTTTATGTGAAGGCTTCATGTAGCTATGAACAATAGAGTATATCATAGTTGGAAAACTGGAACATATCCATGTGGCACTTCTTCTGTCATCATGAAATTTGATCTACTGAGTAATGATCTTGATGTAATAGGAAATCTTCACCATGCTTCTGTTGTGCACTGGAGGTTCTCCACCAAGTTATCTTCTTCTATCTGCATACAAGGGTCTCTTTCTAGTATGCCTCAAAATCTTGAGATTTCTTCTTCATATGCTCTTTATTCAATTTCTCTGGAGAATATTCTTTCCATTCATCTGATGTAGAACTCTAACTTATGGATGTTGTGGATGATATAATGACTCATGCAGAGAGAAGTCTGGTTTACTGGAACAAATAATCATCATAGTCTTCTCCCTCCATCTGGGAGAACCTCTACTTTTGGATCTCACGATGCTTTCATTCATATGTCTTCCATAAATTGTTCTTCATCATGACTTTCAGTTCCTTTGCTTGATTGATTTTATTGAAGTTATATCAGGCTGACAATCTTGTGATTCTTGATACAATGACTGGTTGTTCTGGATTCTCTTTCTTTCTTGGAATATTCATGTTCTTCCTTGTGTTTACCTTTTAGGTCCATGGAGTAGATTCCATTCCGTAAAGATTTCATTTATTTCTTTCATCATAGGATCACGAATGTGGATGGACAACCAGGGATACTTAGAGGCTTTTCTTGGAAGAATACGTACTGTCTTTCATGGCTGCTATCATGGATATATACTTCATCATCTTCAATCGATCATAATATTGGCTCCCTCCTAATTCTTGCTTCATGTATGAGTGCATATAATTGTCCCCCTCCATCTAACAGATTCCATGCTTCTATCTTCATCCTTATTGTCTTCTACAAAACATCATAAGTATTTTTCTAATTTCCTCTCGATTGCTGACTTCTTTCTGTTTTTGCTGCGTCTAAGTCTCTTCATGATTGATTCGGCTTATCTTGCAATAGCTTCCACATGATTTGTATTTCATCCTTTCATGTGTATTATCTAATGACATCCATTCTTATCTTGTTGTTATTCCATAGGTATAGTTGTTCTTGGAACACATTTTCTTTCAAGAGATAGATATACAAGATATGTACAGAGACGATGCAAACAAGATATGTACAAGAAATAAGAAGAGTTTTGTTACCTTTATAAGAAGTTGTCTCTTTCATCCTGCTTAGTCTTCTTTGTAGGTTTCTTTTCTTCTACATTTGATGCTTCGTGTTTCTCCTTCCTTTTCTTTAGCTCGGGACAATGATTCTTGTAGTGACCATACTTTTGACAGTTGAAGCATTGTACTTCTGAAATGTCTTTCTCTTGATTTGGATTTCTCCTTGAACCAAACTTCCTTTTGTTCCTGAAGTTCTTGAATATTTCTATGGACGCTTGATCATCGTACTTATTTTGGGGTTTGTATTTTTCATTGATCTTTGATTCTTCTTGAGCACAACAAGTCCAAATTTCTTCAAAT
>JASDQU010187447.1:1671-12246 GCA_032191745.1 Picea mariana
TGGGACTGCATTGATGACGTGTCAGAATTCACCATTTCAACGTTTCAGAGGATAGAAGGTTGAGACTTCCATCCCAAAAGTCCTGAAGTCGCGAGTTGCGATAAGGTTGCTGACGAGTTCGGGATCTTGGCACTTCGGGTGTCGGGGATACAAAGGCGGCATCACTTGAGGAGCGAAATCACGAAGTGCAAAAATAACACAAGGGACACGTGGTAGAATCACGAGGTGGGCCTGCAGAAGAGATGGGTGGACGTGTGTCATCTATTGAAAGAAGTCAATACCCCGTTGACCTCTCATGTCTTGGGGATTCGTGAGACAAGAGCCAGGAGTTCGACATTGAAACTCATGAAGCGGCGAGAAGCGAAAAGTGCTAGAGTTAGGCCTAGTCGGTGGTCACGCGCAGAGGGTGCTGACAAGAGAAGGAGCGTGCCCATATCAACATTTCGAGTATCGTGAGATTTGGAAGAAAGAGTTGGGAGTTTCAACTCACAAACTCGCGAGTGGCGAGTTGTGACAAGTGTTTAGGCACATCGGAAGTTTGGGTCTCAGAAGGTGAAGAGTTGAAGATTTGGGAGGAGAAGTTGCGAAGTCGTGAACTCCGAGGTTCCAAAAATCGTGAGAAACACGACCACATCGTTTGGTCAAAAGAAGGCTGGAATTGAGGCTTCGTGTTCGATCGCGTGAGCTCAATTCGTAAGGACCTGTGGAGAAGCATCATTTTGTGTGTGTTGGATTCTCCAAAGAGGAATCGAAGAGTCAATCCGACTCAAGGGCGAAAAGTAGAGCGATCCTGTAGCGGATTATCGACCCGAGGGCCAATAGGGTCTGCGTCTGCATCATCTGGTATCAGAGCCTGATTCTTGTTTGTATATTTTAGGTAGGAAAAGTGAGAAGGAATTTCAACCATGCCACTAAGGAGAAGAGACAGACAAACACCCAACCCACCAGAGGATAGGGAGGTGTCAAGGGAAAGAAGTAGGTAGGTGCAGAATCCAGAAGTGGAAAGAGATCTGCATGACATTCGTGCCAGACTCATGGGTGTGGAAATAAAACAAAGGCACACAGCTAATATTGGAGATGTCAGTGAGTCCGAAAGAGAAGATGAAGCTGGACATGGAGAAGAAGAAATTACAGCAGAAGATGCAGCACATAAATGCTTGATTAGAGCTATTGCAAGAATGAGTACAAGAGCCAAAATGGACATTCCAGTTTATGAGGGAAACTTGGATGCTGAAGAGCTTCTAGACTAGATTAGAGCTCTGGACACATATTTTGACTATGAAGATTTCGAAGAAGACAAGAAGGTCAAACATGTTGTCATGAGACTTAAAGGACATGCAGCATTGTGGTGGGATGAACTGCAAGCTAACAGACGTTGCCAAGGTAAGCAGAAGATAAAGAGTTGGGATAAGATGATTGCAAAGATGAAGGAGAAATTCATTCCCAGAGATTACCAAATTACTCTGTTTCGAAGGATGCAGAACTTGAGATAGAAGCTGATGATAGTGAAGGAGTACATTGAAGAGTTCTACAGGTTGAACATCAGAGCTGGTCATCATGAAAGTAATGATGAAAATGTTTCTAGGTATATGAATGGCCTGAGATATGAAATTTAGGATGATATGAGCATGATGACCATCTGAACAGTGGAAGATGCTTATCAAATGGATCTAAAGGCGGAAGAGAAGCTGAGCCGAAAACAAGGTCAAATAGGCCAAGGCAGAAGTCAAGCCAGGGGCAAATTAGAAGACTAAGGAAGACTGGAAGAAACCTCAACCTCAAATTGAGAGAGGTGAAAGCTCACAGAAAGGGCAATATGTTGGCTAGAGAAGGTAGTATGTTGATCAGAGAGGAGAGTATGATGATAACAACATTTTTCCTCATGCTAGAGGTAGAGGGAGAGGAAGAGGTGGAGTAATAAAATGCTTCACATGCGAAAAAGTCAGACACAAGTCTTATGAATGTCCAAACAAGAAGAAAGAGGAAGGAGAGGCTCACATTACTGAAGCACAAAGGCAGAATTTTGAGGCAGAGGATGTTGAAGGTGGAAGATTGCTAATGATGCGAAAAGTTCTCTTAACACCAGAGAAGGAGGTGGAGAGTTCAGTCCAAAGAAACATAATTTTTCGGACTGCTTGCAAAACCAAGGACAGGGTATGCAAATTCATTGTGGACAGTGGTAGCACAGACAATCTCGTTTCTACAGAGATGGTAGAAAAGCTGGAGCTGGAGATGATTGATCATCCAAGCCCATACAAAGTTTCGTGGTTGCAAAAAGGACATCAGGTAAATGTCACTAAGCAATGTTTAGTTGAGTTTAAAATAGGTGGATATAGGGATGAAATACTCTGTGATGTTATTCCTATGGATGTTTTTCATATATTGTGGGGTAGACCGTCGCAATATGATAGTAATGTGATTCATGACGGGAGAATGAAAACATACACCCTAGAGAAAAATGGGAGAACTCACATGTTGTTTCCGATCAAAGATAAAGAGGTGATACTTCTTATGAGTGGGAAGGAACCTTTTACAGAGGTTAAGAAGAAGGAGGAACCGCAATTCATTGTGGTCAGGAAGCCAAAGATTGTTTTAACCAGCACAAGGGTAGATGATTTACCAGAAGAGGTTCAGGAATTGCTGGAAGAGTTCGTTGACATAGTAGTGGACGAACTACCTCGTTCGTTGCCACCAATTAGAAGTGTGAGTCATCATATTGATCTCATAACTGGAGCTATTTTGCCAAACAAAGCAGTGTACAAATTGACGCCGTAGGAGAATGAGGAGGTCAAAAGACAAGTCCAGGATTTGTTGGACAAAGGTTTGGTCAGAGAAAGCTTGAGTCTGTGTGTTCTTCCGATAGTACTATGTCCGAAGAAAGACGGAGGCTAGAGGATGTGTACTAACTTGAGGGCAATCAACAAAATAACCATTAGGTACAGATTTCCATTGCCAAGGATGGATGATCTGATGGATTGTTTGAGTGGGGCCAAAAAAATTTCGAAGATTGACTTGAAGAGTGGTTATCATCAGATTCGCATGAGAGAAGGTGACAAATGGAAGACAACATTCAAAACCAATGAAGAGTTGTATGAATGGCTTGTTATGCCATTTGGATTAACAAAAACACCAAGCACTTTCATGAGAATAATGAATGAAGTCCTGAAAGATTTCATTGGAAAATTTGTCATTGTGTATCTTGATGACATACTAATTTTCAGTAAAACAAAGGGAGAGCATCTGAAACATTTGGCGACAGTGATGCAGAGGTTACAGTAGGAGAAGCTGTTGATAAACATGAAGAAATCCTCATTCATGAAGATGAAGCTCATTTATTTGGGTTTTGTTATTTCTCCAGATAAGTTGAGGATGGATCCAGATAAGGTGGAGGTAATAAAGAATTGGCCATCACCAAAGAATATCTTTGAAGTTTGAAGTTTTCACGGATTGGCTAGTTTCTACAGGAAGTTCATCAAGAATTTCAGTGGAATTAGTGCACCGATAATGGACACAGTGAAGAAGAGACACAAGTCTTTTCACTGCACAGAAGAGGCTGAGAAAAGTTTTAATTTGTTGAAGAAGAAAATCACAGAACAACCAATTATGGTGTTGCCTAATTAGACATTTCAAGTGAAATGTGATGCAAGTGGATTTGTAATAGGGGCAGTCTTGAGTCAAGAAGACAGGCCGATAGCATACTTCAATGAGAAGCTAAATGAAGCGAAAGTGAAATAAACTCCACATATGACAAGGAGTTCTATGCTATTATTCAGGCATTGAAGAAATGGAGACATTACTTAATCCCGAAGGAGTTTGTCTTGTATAGTGATAATCATGCATTGCAATTTGTGACTCAACAGGAGAATTTGAATCAAAGACATGTTAAATGGGTTGAATATATGAAAAATTTCAATTTTGTGATTAAACATATTACTGGAACTGCTAACAAAGTTGTTGATGCTTTGAGCAAGAAATGTTTGCTATTGCAAGAGTTCAGAGTCAAAACATTGGGTTTTGATGATCTCAGGGACATGTACAGAGATGATCTAGATTTTAAAGAGGTGTATGAAGTAGCTGAGAATCCAATTCTCAGGGATAGAAGCCAATGGGCACAGTACATGATCCAGGAAGGATTACTGTTTAAAGGTAATCATCATTGTATTCCAAAATGCTCCATGAGGGAGAATTTGTTGAAGGAGAAACATAGTGGAGGATTGGCCAGACATTTCGGTCATGACAAGATGTTTGCAAAGTTGAATGAGTCATATTTTTGTCCAGGAATGCGAGCAGGTGTCAAAATATTCGTGGACATATGTAGAATTTGTCAGCATTCAAAAGGAAAGAGGTAGAATGCAGGATTTTATCAACCATTACCCATACCTGATAGGCCATGGGATGCAGTCAGCATGGACTTCATATTGGGGTTTCAAGGAACAAAAAGAGGGTTTGACTCAATCTTTGTGGTAGTGGATAGATTTTCCAAAATGGCACATTTCATTCCATGTCAGAAAACCAGTGACGCAACTCACATTGCAACCCTATTTTTCAAATAAGTCATTCAACTTCACGGCTTACCAAGGAGCATAGTTTTGGATCGAGACACTAAGTTCGTAGGACACTTCTGGAAAAACTTATGGAAGAAGCTGGGAACAAACTTGTCATTTAGTTCAGCTTATCATCCTCAGATGGATGGACAGACAGAAGTCATGAACAGAAGTCTGGGAGACTTGTTGAGGAGCTTGGTGATAGAACACCACAGTCAGTGGGTCAACATATTACCATAGGCGGAGTTTGATTATAACGACTCGCTTAATAGGAGCATAGAACAGAGTCCATTTAAAATTGTTTATGGCATGTAGCCGAGAGGAATTTCTGAGCTAAGGGATTCAGAACATATTGCAACTAGAAGTGCTAGTGCAGAAGATTTTTCCGAAGCAATGAAGGAACTTCACAGCCAGGTGAAGGAACGATTGCAAAGTTCAAGCCAAGAGTATAAGCGTAGAGCAGATCAACACAAGAGACAACTTCAGTTCGAAGTTGGCGATTTGATCCTTGTACATTTGAGAAAGGAAAGGTTCCCGAGTGGAACATATAACAAACTGAAGATGAAGAAAATCAAACCATGTAAGGTCTTTAAGAAATTTGGGGTGAATGCATATGAGATTAAATTACCTGATGGGATCGGAATTTCTCCAATATTCAATGTCTCAGATTTGTACCCTTATAAAGCTAAGGAAGCAGAAGCAGGTAGTGAACAGCCAGAGATCAAGTGAACAAAAAAAATGCCAGTGGCAGAAAAGTCGCAGATGGAGCGCATACTAGACAAAAGAGTTGGTAAGAGGACCAGGCTAAAGGAATATTTTGAATAATTGGTCAAGTGGAAGGGCCATCCAGTTGAATATGCCAGCTGGGAGAACGAAACATAAATCCAAAAGCATGGACAGACCGTGCACGAGCTCATGGATAGGAGCCCATGAAAAATTCCAAGCGAGGGAGTATGATGCAGGAGCATCGCAAGGGCGTGCAAGCATAGCCAACAGCGAGACAACACAGAGATAAGAGACAGCTGGAAAAGCACTGAGCACATTTTTTGAAAATATTTTGAAATATTAATGAAGTCATTAAGTGGAGGCATGCTTGTATTATTGTAAAAGGATCTTGAGCGATCCGCTCTCGTCAATAGTAGATAGGAGCCTTTATCTGTAATGAATGTAGGTAGATAGAAGTTAATTCTAGATTATACAGTTTTAGAGCGTAAGAGGGAAACGTGATATAGACACCCTCATTGTATAGTTGTAAGATTATTATGTCAATAGAGCATAGAGAATAGAGAAGAGAGCAGAGAGATGTAGTTGAAAACAACCATGTACAGATATTTGAATTAATAGAAAGAGATTTGATTCAAATTCATGGTGTCGTATTTGTTCTCTGTGTATGCACATTGAATGTTATGCTCATGGATGCTTACTTTCTGTTATACATTTTCTTTATATGTTGTGTATATGATTTCATGCTTTATGTTTGAAGTCTGAGAGAGATTAAGGAATGAGTTTCAATTGTTTCTCTATCCGAGCAAGAGTTCTTGCAACGAGTGCAGTGAAGTTGTCTGCAATGAGTGCGTTGACAAGAGTTCAGAGTTTTATCTCTGAAAGCTCAGGAGGGTTAACGTTGTTCTCATTCTCGTAGAAGTGTAAGTTGAGCACAGGAGCCATGCAAGGTGTGTGCAGGCCAAGTAAAGTCTCAGAGTTTGTGAACCTGAGAAATTGTTGAAGGACTACTGCTGCATGGAGTGCACAAAGCCGAAGGACTTCAATTCTTTGAAGCAATTGAAGGATTCGCCGCAAGGAGTGCGCACAGGAATTTTCCCAAAAGGACTTGGAGATTTTCAAGTAAGCTCAGGAGGGTTAGTTCCTTCAAGTGTTGAGAGGAGACATAGCAAGTTTGTGTTACAGGCGGGTAAGTTCCGTGAAGAAGAACTTGGTTAAAATTCGTAGGAATTGTCCAGGAAGAAACAGACGGTCGAAATTCTTTGAGAAGAATTCACGAAGTCAAAAGGGCCGTCAGATCTTGCAGAGATGCAGGAACATTACGGCGAGCTTTCCACAAGTGTAATCTCAGAAGAAATTAGGGCCATAGGATCCAAGTCAGCCAGGGCCGTTGGATCGCTCACGAAATCTCATTTCGGGGTTTCGTGAGTTGGAGGGTCGAAGGTTTTGCATTAAGGTTCGTGAAGTCACAAAAGGTGAGTGGATCTGAGCCGTCCATTCAGGGAGGACAAGTGGCAGAAATATAGAGATCTCGTGAGCTCAGAGGTTCTCGAGGTGAGAGAAAAAGGTTAGGTACTCTAGGTTGTGAAAGGCGAAGTCCCAACAGGGCGAGAAGCTACCTTGTGAGACCGCGTTGACGACGTGTCAGAATTCACCACTTCAGCGTTTCGGAGGATAGAAGGTTGAGACTTCCATCCCAAAAGTCCCAAAGTCGCGAGTTGCGATAAGGTCGCTGACGAGTTCGGGATCTCGACACTTCGGGTGTCAAGGATACAAAGGTGGCATCGCTTGAGGAGCGAAATTGCAAAGTATGAAAATAGCACGAGGGACATGTGGTAGAATCACGAGGTGGGCCCACAAAAGAGACGAGTGGATGCATGTTGTCTATTGAAAGAAGTCAATACCCCGTTGACCTCTCGTGTCTTGGGGATTCGCGAGACAAGAGCCAGGAGTTCGACATTGAAACTCATGAAGAGGAGAGAAGCAAAAAGTGCTAGAGTTAGGCCTAACCGGTGGTCATGCGTGCAGGGCGCTGACAAGAGAAGGAGCATGCCCATATCGACATTTCAGGTATCGCGAGATTTGGAAGCAAGAGTTGGGAGTTTCGACTCACGAACTCGTGAGTGGTGAGTTGTGACAAGTGTTTAGGCACATCAGAAGTTTGGGTCTTGGAAGGTGAAGAGTTGAAGATTTGGGAGGAGAAGTTGTGAAGTCACAAATTATGAGGTTTTGAAAATCGTGAGAAACATGACCACATCATTTGGTCAAAAGAAGGCTAGAATTGAGGCTTCGTTTTCGATCGCGTGAGCTCAATTCGTAAGGACCTGTGGAGAAGCATCATTTTGTGTGTGTTGGATTCCCCGAAGAGGAATCGAAGAGTCAATCCGACTCAAGGGCGGAAACTAGATTGATCCTATAGCAGACTGCCAACCTGAGGGCCGATAGGGTCTGCGTCTGCGTCAGGGGGTATATAGGGCCCAAGTGGCCGAAGTGAGATTCTGTGTCCAACAACTATCTCGGTCGAAGTAACCGATGTGGTAGGCCAATGGAGGAGGCATCTATCAGTAATACCAATGATGGATTAGACGCATGATACAGAGAAAAAAGAAGACTAAAAACTCTACAAAAAGAAAAAACCTAGTGTAGCATGGCTATGCTCAGGCATAAAAAAATTTAAGTACAACCCGTTGACAAGTTCCTTGAGGAGGTGGCCTTTGGGGGAGGCCAGGCTGTATGCGCCTCTAGTGAGGCAATGGTGGATGATGTAAGGTCCATGCCATAATGACTCAAACTTGACATGGTCAAAGGTATCGTGGGCGATATCGTAAGAAAGGACGAGATCGCCTTCGTTGAATGATCGAAGGTTGACATGGCGATCAAAGGTGGCCTTCGATCATTTTTTCGAAGACCAATGGTCTTCATCCAGCAACCTTAAGTTCAGCAAATGTTGCTCTATCGAAGTAGTGTCGGATAATAGCTCAATAGCAGTGTGTAATGTGGGGATATCACATTCAACGGGGAGAATGGCCTTGACCCCATGGACTAGATGAAATGGTGTGAAACCAGTAGCAGTTTTAACTGTTGTGCAATAAGCCCACAATGCGGAAAACAACATAAGGTGCCAATTGGTCTTATGTTTGTTTACCGTGTGCTGCAACATGGTCTTGAGGACCTTGTTTATTTCCCCTACCTATCTGTTGGACTGAGGGTAGTATGGGGAGGCAAACTCATGGGAGAAGCCTAACCTGGAGGATATTTCGACAAAAATCTCATTCTCGAAGTGTTTCCCATGATTGGAGACTAACTGTAGGGGGACTCCAAAGTGGGAGATGACGTGGTTAAATAAAAAATGCACTGCAGTGTCAGCGGTGTTGTTAAAGGTGGGCATGGCTTCAGCCCATTTGGTAAAGTAATTGACTGCAACGACGATCTATTTGTGTCCATTGCTAGATGGAGGGTTGCAAGTCATGAAGTCTATGATCCATTTGCAAAAGGGGATTGCAGTAATGATTGGGTGGAGAAGAGAAAGTGGTTCTCTTACTTTGTTGGCATATAGCTGACATTTGTCACATCGCTTCACAGCGTGGATGCAATTCTGAAACAATGTGGGCCAAATAGCTTGCTCGAATGATTTTGTGGGTAGTACACACCCCTGAGAGGTGGCCACCGCATGTGTCATTGTGGAAGTCATTCAAGACTCTATCGGCTTCGTCAATGGTCAAACATCGACGAAGTATGGTGTCGACCCCTCAACGATATAAGATATCATTGATAAGGGGGTATCGGGGGGCCTGGTGCTAAATACGTCGACAATCATCCCTGGAGAGGTGGTTTCCAAATTTTTTTGCTCAGACGTAGATGAGAAGATTGTCATACCAAGGGTCATCTGAAGGGATGAAAAAGATATGTTCAATAGGAAAGTCAGTATTGATGTGAGAGTTGGTAGTATCAGAAGGAAATGTCGTAATGAGTTCGGCAAGGACGAGGGCTTTCTTTCTCTTGGGTGTGGAAAATTTGAGGTCGTACTCCTGAAGGTTGACGATCCATAGGGAAAATTTTCCATTGATTTGCCGATGACTGAGCAAGTATTGCATTGGGTTGGAATCTACCACGACTTTGGTAGTTCAAAGAAGAATGTAATGGCGTAGCTTCTGGACTGCGAGGAAAACTGCAAGGGCAAGTTTCTCTTCATGATTTTATTTCAAGGGTGGTCCTGAAATATTTTTACTGATGTAGTAAATGACATGCTCACAGTCATCACCCCCTACCTGGACTAGAAATCCTGCTGCTAAGACGGCTGAGGCCAATTAGTAGATGATATAGTCATGATCATAGTTGGGTGGACTAATCAACAGGGCGTTGGAGAGTGCCACTTTAATATAGTTGAAAGCAGATTGGGCATGTTCGTCCCATCAGAATGGGATATCATGACATAAGAGGCGAAGGAAACCATGTGCCCAAGTGGCGTAATCGAGAACAAATCGGCATAAAAAGTTAGATTTACCTTGTAGGCTCTGCAATTGGCGTAAATTTCGCGGTGGGGGAATTTCCATGATGGCTTGGACCTTGAGGGGGTGGACTGTGATGCCATGTTGGGAGACAATGAACCCAAGTAGGCATCCAATGGTGATGTAAAATACACACTTGAGGGGATTCAAGTGGATATTATACTGACGACACCTGTAAAATACATTACGTAAGTGGTGGGAGTAGGGTCAGAGGGTGCGCTATATTGACGAATGCACATTTGTAGAAGGACTTCCTCCTCACTAATGAGGAGGATAGTGCAATTGGTAAGAGTACCCTATTTTGGATACTGACCCATCTGTGGTGCGGTTGGATGCATCTCTTGTTGGGTGTTCATCACCTCTTGGTGTGAAATAGGGTTTTGTAGTACAGCACAGGGTGGTTGTTGTACATATCGTTGTGGGACCTTGTTGACGGGAAAATTTTGACAAACCATCAACTGGAAGAATAGATCCGGTCCGGGGTTGTCTAAATAACCCAAGTCGTTTGATGTAACCTATTCTAATAGGTATAATGGCTCCGTTAGCCAACTAAAGTCCTCAAAATAATAAAATAAATGAAACTAACCTAAAATCTATGATTCTAACAAATGATATATTACTAACTAATGTTTATTAAAAAGAAATGTGAATATAAACAATCTATATACAGGTTACAAGGTTTGCATGAAATCTTGTAAAAATGATTGTTTGATGAGGTTTCTGAATCAAATATGAACAACACTTCTTTTTTGTTTTTTTTTAAAGATATTAAACAAATAAATACTAAATGAATATGATTG
>JASDQU010187448.1:2019-12734 GCA_032191745.1 Picea mariana
TGTGCATATACTCTGTTCTTGGGTGAATTATATGTTGATATGCATATGTTTAATTGGTTGTGCATAAACTCTATGATTTTGAGTAAATCAACGTTGCTATGTTAATGTTACTTTAGTTGCATTCATGTTTTAAAAATGTCGTTAGATACATGGATGTTTTAGCATGTTGGACATATTTAACTGATGGTTTGTGCATTTAAATGGAATTGCATGCATGGCTGTAGATATTTCTGCTAGCTGCATATGTTTTTATCTTGTTGTTTGCATCTAATTAAAATGGGTATTGGAATTTTTTTTATGGGGTTAGTAGTGGGGGACACTACACAGAGTCAAAGCTAGAGCTAGGAGCTAGAGTTAGAGCCATGTTTTAGAGAAGCAGACAAAAGGCACATTAATCCAAATTGGTCCTCTAAGCTTTCAGAGACCAAAAATCCTCTCAGTTGGGAGGTGTGACCCGAAATGGATCCAAACACAAAGCAATGGTTGTAAGCCCTCAATATCTAAGGAAATTTAGCAATTAATGAATGTTATATGAACTATTAAAGACAATGCAAATTTAAAAGTAAATGAGACAAAAGAGAGAAAAAATATAAATAAATGAAAAAATAAAAAAATAACAGGAGAGAAAAGACTAGGGAATGGGAATGAAAGGTTAGGCCTATTGACCTTCCCATTACCCCAACTCTCCCTATTTCTTTTTATACTTTCACTCTCGAAGGGTTTTTTGGTCAAGGGGAGTATGCACAGAGAACCATGCACTGCATTGTAACTGGAGATTGCCAAAATGAAAATTGAGCAACCATTCAAAGTTGGTTTTCTTGTTTACGTTTCCAGGGTAAAATGTTTATTTTTGGCCATGTTTAAATTGTTGTGTGAATTCCTTATTGTATGCTCAAATTTTGTTACTTGATTCAATCATGAGTTAATGCACAAATTCTCATTAAATTATATATTCATGCAACATTGTATTTAGTTGGTCGATTCACTGGTGGTACATAATGGTTGATGAAAGTTAAGCCTTGTTGAAACTACAATGCCCTCTCTCAGTTGGATAATTGTTCTTTGGGTGATATTTGGCATGCCATTGACCATGTGTTTTAGTCCAATATGAATCAAATTCTTTGTGTGATGGTGAATTCATGTTGAATTCAATCTTCGTCAAATGTTTGGGTAATTGCAACAACTGAGAGACTCGAACTGTAGAGTCAAATTTCCAATTAGATCGATGGCCCATGAATTATAGTTGTTACTCCTTAGTTGCTGATTATATCCCTTGTATTCAACTACATTGCTATCCTCACATTATTAGGGTCTAAACCACCCGAGAGAGGGATGAAGTGGATGTTGTATACTACTTATTGCTTATCCTTGCAGTTGCACATAGTGAATTCCTTGCCCTTGAGGCCTTACATAGGTTGTACATGACCATACGATGGTCGTATGAGCCGTGCACATCACTGGAGGGGTTATTACTCTTCCCTTTTGGTTGAACACTGAGCTGGGTCTTGTTCCAACACTTAATTGGTGAAATTAACTCACACGTGGTTTCGATTCCTCAATCAATTCAAACATTGAGCCAACACCCTAACATTGCATTATTTACCCAAACATGGATGTGTCCCTTCGATTTGTTGAAGAGGAATACAATCTCCACCAGAGCAATCAATGTGAGCATCTAGGACGAATCCACGGGTACCATCGATTTGATAGAAGGATCGAACTTGATTTAGTCTCATAAGAGAAATGAAATTGTTTTCCATTGATTTTGCTAAATAACAAATCATGCATGTCAAGGAGATAATGTCCCCAATTACCAGAAGAAGAATGGACTGTTAGGTAGCATGGTCTCGGACAATCTTTGAAATTCAGGTTTGGTAATACAATTGTTCTCTTTAATATGTTTACCTCTCCAATTCATTAAATACCACATGAATTTAGTGCCTCTCATTTAGAGTGGCCATAACGGTTTATTCTTCCTCTTATCACCTTTTCGTTGTTCTAATAAGCTTCAACATGTGGAAAAGTTTCCATTGAGCCTCCTTACAGTGATTGGTATTAAGTGGTAGTTTAGCCTGTGATGGTATCCTCTACTTAAGTAGGGGCAAGCTCCTCATTAGCTAGCTCATCTAACCAACCATTACAGGGTCAACTTTGAGGGAAAGACTTTATATCATTATGATGTTAACATTGAACCTGGACCTCAGCTGGAGACCCTCTTACAAAGAAGACCATATAGTTTACTATTGTTACTTGCCTAACAATCCTAACCACCTTTGCAAGAATGGAAGGAGATGAAAGATGCAAACCTACTTTTAGATGCAATAATTCATAGTATGCATTATTACATATACTTGTAGTTAGACTAGGTGATAATCATTCTCGTACATCTGCATTTGAAGATGATGACCTATATCATACAATGATCATCGTGACACTAAGGGTCATTCAATACATAGAAGACAAGTTGTTTTGTGTTCAATTTGCATTGTGAACATAAATCTTGGAAACCTTATGAAAACAGAGGACTCATATATCATTGGGTTCAAGAACAATATATAATAGTTTCCTCTTGTATTATTGTCGGTTCTTAAAACAGAGCATTGCATATATGAATGAACTCTACCCTTGAAGTAGAGAAGCATAACTAGTCCTTGTATGTCTACTTGGTGATTAACAATTGAGAAGCCAACTCAAAGACATGATAAGTATTGCTTGTTAGTTGGTTGTTTCATGTGCAGGTTATACTAAATAATAGCGGGAAATTGATTGGCATATTTTTTTCTTTTTGACAAAAACTGAAAAAAAATTATATATAAAAGGCATGACTGAGGTCGCTAAGTACAAAAGAGGATGCTGGTATAGGAGACCAACTACATAATTTTCATCAAAGGCTTACTACAAAGAGTTTTTCACTTATTCTACTGGCGAGATCTAATCTTATCTTCTTAAATTATCTTGTTGGGGAAGTGCTTGTCTTTTTAGTTGACTTGCTAGCCTAGCTTCGTGTGACCATTAGTTGAGAGGGTGCATATGTTTTCTTCTTCTTTCTAACTTCTATCCACCCATTTTCCATTGAGGTGCCTATGATTTCTGGATTGTCTTGAAGTGGATCTTCCTGCTTTTCCTGAACCAGACTCTCAGCTACCTTAGCTTGAACCACTAATGCTTCAGCTTTGATAACCTCATATGCCCAACTTGCTAAAGGGATGAAGTTGGGGAGATCCTGCGTAACTTTGCCCGAATCTGGAGAATCCAAAGCCTCTTTTTTTGCGAGCTTCTGAGGTGTTTCTAGCTTCCTATCGAGATGTTTGGTGATCTCTAAAGTGCCATTGAGCTCCTCTATTTCAGAATTTGAGCCATCCAAAGCGGGGATAGGATTTGGAGAGTCCCCAATGGAGGGAGCGGAGCTAGCTTGAGCCTCCTTGATCCCTTCCACAGGAGTGTCATCAGATGAAGAAACATCCTTGGACATTAGTTGATGATCAATGTGGGATCCAACCCACCAAGTTGATTTTCTTTGTTTTCGGGCTTTCGAAGGGCCCTCGGACATTGGGCTGCCAAATGTCCCATGGAAAAACACGCTCGGCATCGTAGAGCTATTTTTTCATAATCCAGCTTTTGTGTCCACGAGTAATTATCTCCCGTCAGATTGATTTCGGCCGTAAATCCTTTGCTGAAATCCATTTCTACACAGATCCTGACATATGTGCAAATGTTGTATTTTTCTGTTTCAGGGCATCTGTAATGGAACCTGCCTAAAGCATTCCCGATGGAGTGGAGAGAAGAAAGGCCCCAAAGATGCAGGGGCAAGTTTGGGAGTCGAACCCAAATAGGGGCTAAAGACAATGAGTCTTTTGAAGGATCAAAAGAAGGAGTCTAGGGTTTCAAGCATAAACCAAAGCTACCCCAGAACTAGGGGCCAGAGCTGAAGATCAAATCTCTATCTTCTTTAAGATTAAACTCAACAATAAAAAAACCTCGATCACAAGGGTGAATGAAGACATCACCTTTCAGATTTGGTGCCCAGAATCTCAAAATCCAATCGTGAAGATCGACAAGCCGAGGCCAGAGGCCATTAAAATGACAGAAGAGTGTCGTGGAGCTGAGACGGGCTAATTTAGAGATAGCGTCCTTCTTCAGATGGATGGTAGGTGCCGGAGCCTCATGCACCAAGCTTGATGAGGGGTTTAAATTTCGCTTGACAACGACCCAGAACGAGCTTCCCTGGAAGACATCTGTAGCAGGCGGAGATCCCTTGGATGGACACCTCATCGGCCCACCAGAAGGAAGGGCGGAACCGAAGCCTAGAAGAGCAAGATCTCCGACGGATGATGAAGCCTCCATCGTTGAGCCTGCAAAAAACCATGCACACACAGGGCGACCACTGTAAAAAAAAAGCAGGCGACCAGGGTTAAACCCTAGCCACAGAAACTAGAACGCCGGAAGGGCTCTGCGCACCCCTGCTCACCGCACAACCCATCGTCCTAAAACACTGCCACTTCGTCAATAACTGCACAGAAACCCTCGTCCTATTATGTTTATATGTAAAATTGTTCTTGATTGACATATTATAGCGTTGCATGTTTGTAAAAGAATATGGAGTAGAGAAGTTTACACTTGGCAGTGTAATGTTAAAACAGGGCTTGCAACTATTAGAACGAAATAAGTTTCTATATAGAATCAAGGAACCAAATAAGTTTCTGTATAAGATAAGATCGAGAACATAAATCAAATATAATTTTGCATAGTATGTGTGTTATTGAAACAAGTGAGCTATAAGCCCTTCAATTATGAATCACATTAAACCTTTTTTGCTTTAGTTTACTATAACTACAATTATAATGATATATTATTATTTATTTAAAAAATGTTGAATATATTATATTTAAAAAAAAATTATATTGTTAACTTTTTTGCTTAAGTTTACCATAACTACAATTATAATGATATATTATTATTTATTTAAAAAATGTTGAATATATTATATTTAAAAAAAAAATTATATTGTCATGGAGATAGTTTTTGGTTTAATGCATAAAATTAAAATAAATATTATTAAAAAACATATTCTCAATAATGTCGTCGACATTACTATTTAGATAAATTTTGACTACTTAAAAAAAAAATACCAACCCCGTCTATCTACCAGTCAAATCGTGAGTAACACTCGCAATGACACACAGCAAACCTTGAGAAGCACCCTATTCATAACAGTATAAAGTAGGAAAAATATAATAATACGGCTGGCTTTTGACAGTATTAAGTAGTAAAAATTGAAGGCGTTGTCTAGCTCGCTTTTCGTTTGACTTTAAGATTGGATTCTTCTATTGTTCCTTCTCCTTTTCAATGGACGACTGGATCAAACTTACCAGATCGATTGCTATGGAGGACTAGAGATCAAATCGCAGGCCCTCTTTCTGAAATAAATGGTTGGTAGCTCTGTCATTGTATGATTTACTCGAATGCTTACTTTACACATTCTGTTTTTGTAGGGTAGATTACTGAATATATCTTTTTTTAGCCTCTGCTATTTACAAATTTACCAAACTAGCTTTGACCAGCAAGAAAGCCCGTTAATTAGGATTTCTGTACACCAAATTTTCTGATTAGAGCTAAAGCTCTCTAGAATTATTCCAGTCTTGTATTTGCAGGTGAGAAATTCGACTTGTGGGGGTTTTGGGCTGCTTTTCTTTGGTCTAAAAAATCACAAAATTCGTGCAGTAAACAAAATGGTTGTCCCGAAGAAAGTCTGTAGCAAAATGGGTTTTCTGAAAAAACCATAAATCTGGTCAAGGTCCAGGGTTTGTGTATTAAGTAAAATCCACAAATCTGGTTAAGGTTTGTGTATACTTTAAAACACAGAAATCTGGTTCAGGTCCAGGGTTAGGTATTGATTGATTTGGGGCAGTTAGTTCCATTTCCAAAAATGGCAGAAGGTTGGTGCTCTGAAGAGGTGCTAAAGGGCGTTTTCCCCCTCATGAATGGGGTAGACCTAGCCTCCTGTATGTGTGTATGCACGCGGTGGAGAGATCTAGCAAAAGATGATTTCTTTTGGAAGAATTTGTGTTCAAGGAGATGGCCATCTATTTGCAAAACCAAGGGGTCTCCTCCCATTGGGGCTTCGCGGGGTTATCACAAACTTTACACGAGTCTCTGCAAGCCGCAGCGCAGCCCCCTCCCGGCTCCCAGATTGTCCTTTGATGATATAGAATTCTATGTTGATATATGGCTGAATGATAAGTCGGTTTATTCAGATGTAGTCCCCGGCACGCTCCTTCAGTCGGGGATTATAAACCCTCCTCCCGGAATTTGCGATATCATGAGGGATCATTTGAGAAGCCTAACTTGCAAGATGACAATTCCCGTGAGTCCCAGGTTCCGGGTTGTGTTCAGTGAGAGCATTCATGTTTCTCTTCTCGTAGGGCGAAGAGACAGTGATAAAGTTGCTTGCATTATTAATAAATCTGGCTTTGATTATGTTGATGGACCAGCATACAGGGCGCTTGCTTATGATTACTTGCAATTTTCTCCCTCATATCCGTTTGTATCAGAGATCAGAGCCTGGTTTGCATTGCTGCTGGTGGATGCTCAAGATGGCAAAATGGATGTCTTTGGTATTGAAGTGGACTTTTGCGATGCTGCGAACTCGGACAACGAGGTTTTATGGCTTCTAGATATGCTGGATTGGAAGTAGATAAAAAGCTTAGTGGATGGAAACAGCTCCAGGGTCCAGACGCACAAAAATAGTAAAAGCTAACTGTTCATTCAAATATGGCTGTTAATTAAAGATGTCATGCAGTTTTATCTTGTGCTAGGAAGTGAATAAGGGTCGCAACTTAAACGATTAAGTGCGCATTGCCACCAAAGCGTTCGTATAATAATTTTGTCTGCATAAATTGTTGTTAAATTGCTTGTTGTTAGTAACTGAGCAAGTGCTATAAAATTGTTGTCTATATATGTTAATTGAATAAAAGTTAATTCTGCAATACTTGAGAATCCCCGTCTCCCCGTCTCTCCCCTGGCTCTCTCTGTTCATAGGCATGTGTGCTCGTATGCATGCTGAAAAATATCTCCGTTTCTGTTCTCCTTGGAATTTATTGCTTTCCTTCATGTGACTTTAGAAGTTATTTAATAAACTTTAGTCAGCGGACACCTATGATTGTTGAAGTGGGAGTATGTATTGGCATGTTTTGATGCATTTTAGATGCAAGTAGTCTTGGATATCATATGCTTACCACGAGCGGAGTAGTTTATTATGAGTTATGTTGTTTCTTGATGGTCACTTTAACATTCATGAGAAGTGCATGCACATCGAAATGGTTGCTTAGTATGGGTTTAATAATGTACGTTTATAATTGCCTTCAGCAGGATGTGTGCCGACTCCATCATCTGTTACAGTGACGGGCTTAACAGTTTGATTTAATGCGTTTTGATTGACAGCTAATTTGTTTTGACTCATTTTCAGAATCCAACTTTGAAAATTGAGATGTTGATACTTGAATGTTGTTCAGGAAAATAAATTGAGATGTTGATACTGGAATGTTATTCAGGATGGTAATGTTGTAGTGCTCTCCACAGTGTTTGTCATCTATTTCCTACAGATGGTTTTGCTTGACTTTCCGCGAAACGGTTCCTGATTCAAGATGGAAGCTGTATTACTTTCTTTCACAGGAATATATTTTTTGTTATGGCAAATGCCTCTCTTTGGACCTGAAATATAAATATACTATTTAGACCCCCAATAATAGCAGTGTTTTAAAACTCGGCCAACTCGGACTCAGATTTGGCTGAGTTGACCAATTTGACCCTTGAGGGCACTGACTCGGCCACCAAACTGGCTTGGGGTTCAGGTTGGCCGGTTCAGTACCAAAATGGTCCAACTTGGCCGAGTCCATACTAGGTTGGTTCCCTATAGGCCGGGGTGCCATTTTTGGGCAAAAACAGTTTTTTGTTATTATTTTACTTGAATTAAAGTTTCTCTCACCCTAAACCCTAAAAGCACACTTCATTGATTATTTGTGATCAGTTGGAGTTTTTGGAGTCACAAGCCAACCTGGAATGATAATATAAAGCTTTCATTTTCTTTATATTTTCCTTTCTACCCTTTTACTTAAATTTTTTATATTATCATTAATTGTTTCAATATGTTTGAGATGGGTTCCAACCTCATTGAACCTCATAGGATGAAAATAGAATTTCACATCCCATCCAAAATTCAACAGACTTAGCAGTTTTCAGAATTCCAGCAAACTGAACTACACTGAACCGAAGACAAGTCCACTAAACCATCAAAACATGCTAAAGGTCTCCCTGCTCCTCTACTACATGCCACCTGCGAAATATAAACCTGTTAAAAAATAGACATGCCAAAAGTAGCAGTTCCAACTTCTAAAAAACAGGAGTTTCAGAATGTGAAAATAGCTGCTTCAGCTGCTGAACATAAGACCTGATAGTAGATACAGATACCATTGTGCTGGATGATATTGATCCAACCTCAAAATGGGTAGAGGAGACACACCTGGAAGAGTTTGATCCTGATATTGATTACTTAGGGTGGATTCGTTTGGATTTTGATCCACTAGTAGTAGTAGGAGACTAGGAGTAGAATCAGGCATGGCAGGCACTAGCTCATGCCGAGGATCCCATTTCTAACAGTGGTGATGAGTTTGATGATTGATCATGTTAATCAGTGATATGGTGCCATTTTGATATATTCACCCATACATGGTATATACGTGAGCAAACTTTGCATATTTTGTCTCTAATGGTTTGGAATCTTTAAAATATATATTTTTTTCATTAAGATTTTAATATTTTATGTAGTTTTTAGTAAACCAAGTCATATAATTCAAGCTGGTCCAATTCCGAGTTGAGTTCGAGTAAACACTTGACCGATTCCAAGGCTGAGTCCAAGTTTTAAAACATTGATTGACAGTAGTCCTTTTGGATACTGAATACAGTAGAAATATCATGGCATCCACTTGCGGATAGCTGAATTTGGATAGGTCACTGAAGCTGTAAAAATGCAGTGATTATTTGAAGACTGACAGTGATTGCAAGTTCAATAGCTATAATTATAGTATTGCAGAAAAACATATTAATTGAACAATGAAGCCCTAAATAAGGATTCTATTTATATTATGA
The DNA here is from genome assembly GCA_032191745.1 of Picea mariana. Lineage (NCBI taxonomy): Eukaryota > Viridiplantae > Streptophyta > Pinopsida > Pinales > Pinaceae > Picea > Picea mariana. The sequence goes on from JASDQU010187448.1 coordinate 11,164, forward strand.
GTAGTATTTGGTAAGCTGACAATTTGTAATTTTGATCAGTCCATATCTCTGGAGCTTGTGGTTAGCACGTTCACTCTACCATTCCTGCCATAGGTCAACTTGGTCAATTGTTTTCATTTTTCCTCTTTAGTATCATACTTTAGTCTTTCCTAAATCAGAGTGCTTGATTATCTCTTGATTAATACTTTGGTCAAGTTTACATAATATTATATCTAAAGTAATGTATTCTATATTGTCTGCTTGATTAAGCTAACTGAAATTTTATATGGTGTCTATCTGAAAGCGAGTGAACAACTGACATTTGTAAATATGTATCATATTATCCATTCTCTCATAAACCAGCCCATACAATGGGAGCATTGAAGACGCCTATTTCAACTAGTCCCCATGCCAGTATCCATGTGATATTATCAATTCAGCTGTTATTTTGATGGTTTGTTTGGACTCCATTTCTGTTCAATCACAAAATGCCTTCTGTTTTATTGTGAGTTGCATTCCCAGCAATCATGGATTTTATGCACTTGTCATATAAACAGTATTTGGCTGCCATCTTTGCAAAATTGAATCATAACTTGATTTAGTGCTGCCCCTGTAGTTATTTTTTCATGTTTTTATGACAGATCATGTGAACAATAACTTTGCAGTCTGTTTGCAGTAGTCTAATCAGGTAATTCCTGTTGAAGATTGAGTAGCTTCGGAAGATATCCTTATTTATTTGTAATGACAAAACCCTTAAAGACATTGTTTATCATATTTGGCTCTATTGCGCCTTTGTAAAAGTTGGCTCTATTGTGCCTAAACAAGTCAAATGTAAATTAGAAAGATAAAGTGGACAGGTTGGCCCTGACCTAATTATTGGGGGGGCACAACTTGTATTTATAAGAGGCCTAGTGCCTTATTTGGACACACACTCATCAAGCTCTCTCTATCAAGTGTGCAAGTCTGACAGTGACACAACTACAAGGAGAAGTGACGCATCTACAAGGAGAAGTGACGCATCTACAAGGAAGAGTATCTCAGTAAAGGGTTTTGGTTATCTTGGTGAAGGACTATCTTGGTCTAAGTGGTGCGCTACTCTGTTCTGGTTAGGTTTCTGGTGGATCTTCTGTTTGGTGAGATCTCTCTTGTGAGAGACATTGTACTTGTTGAAGAATCTATATTAAAGAAGTTTTGCTGGGTTTTCTCCCCCACAAGGGTTTCCCAAGATAAACTTGTGTCTATTGTGGATGTCTTTCTTTCAGTGATCCTTATGCATGCAGTTATTGTTTTAATAGATTAAAGTTAAAGAATATCACACACTTAACTGCTTAAGAAGAATTTTAACTTGGTATCAGAGCGGGCCTGAAATAAGCCATTTGCGCAGTATTGAAGAGCTCACTGGGGAAACCAAGACCATAGGGATACTCCCGTAACCCTAGCGCATCTTTCCTTGGGAACAAATTCTCAGTTTGACGAAGTTTTATAAACTGCAATTGGTGCTGCAATTGCACAAACCCTAGAAGGGGTCCTTCATCCACTTTCTGAAGGACGTTGGTCAAAGTAAGACCACTAGTGAACTCGCCTTAGGAGGG
>JASDQU010187449.1:1562-20513 GCA_032191745.1 Picea mariana
CATGTTTGATCTTGTACAACCATTTTGAAGTTACCATCGATTTTTCTTTAGGTCTTGGTATGATTTCCCATACCTCATTTTTCATAATGGATTGATGCTCTTCCATCATAACTTCTTTCCATTGTCCCTTTTGAACTGCTTCTTCAAATGTGGCAGGTTCTTCATCTAGAAGCTTTGTCATGTATGCGGGATAGCTTGAGAATATTTTAGCGCTTTTACTCTTTCTGAATGTTCCTTCTGGAACCTTGAGTCTTTCCGCGTCTTGTAAGGTAGCTTCAAGCCCAGATGGTATTTTCTTGGTCTTAGGTATGATATCTGAATCAATGTTTTCATATGGCTCCATAGGATGATCAGGTAGTTCCTTTTTGTCATTTACGTTTTCTGTTCTTTCTTCATTAAGTTCTTCAATCTCTTCTTCTTCTATGGATTTCTTGAAGGCCATCTTCTCATTGAATGTTACGTCTCTGCTGACTTCGATCTTGTGTTGTTATGGAATATATATTCTATAGGCTTTGGATGAATCACTGTATCCCACGAATATCCCTTTCTTTCCTGAAGGTTCTAGTTTATTGATCTTGTCCTTGGGAATGTGAGAATAAACAGGACATCCAAATATTCTTAGATTTTCCACATTAGGTTTCTTACCCGAGAAAGATTCTTCTGGTGTCATGTCCTTCAATATATGATGAGGACTTCTGTTCTGCACATATATTGCTATCATTGCTGCTTCTCCTCATAAGAACATGGATAGACCTTGATCATTTAGTAAGGCGTTTACGGTTTCTTCAATAGAACTATTCTTTCTTTATGCTATGCCATTTTGCTTAGGATTATGAGGAATAGTCAACTCCCTCCTAATCCCTTCCATATTGTAGAATGCAACGAATTCCTTCGAGGTGTATTCTCCTCCATTATCTGTTCTTAATGTTTTGATCTTCTTGTTCGTGAGTTTTTCTATTTCTGCTTTGAATTCTTGGAACTTGTTAAATACTTTGTCTTTTGTCTTTAGTAGGTATAGCCAAGTCTTTCTTGAATAATCGTCTATGAAGATTAAGTAGTAAAGAGATCCTCCTAGAGATCTGACTGGCATCAGACCGCAAACATCTGAGTGTATTAGATCTAGGATCTCCTTAGATATATTGTTGTTGCTTGGGAATGGTTTCTTGATATTCTTCCCAAGGGCACATCCCTTGTAGATTCCTTCATGTGTAGATTTCAATTATGGTATTCCTTCAACCATCTTTTTGAGAAAAGGTAATGCTTGATAGTTGATGTGAGCGTACCTTCTATGCCAAAGCTCATTAGGGTTGACTTCATCATGTACGAGAGCTTCTTCATTCTGTTCTAGTAGGCTATACATATTTCCTTCACGACTTCCAATAACCCTAGCATTCTCTATGCTAGAGTCTTTATGCCAAGATAACACCTTTCCATCCATGAAGGCTATTCTATTTCCTTTGTCTTCTAGGAATGATATTGATACAAGATTATTTTCTAAACCAGGTACATATAAAACATTGCTTAAGTGAACATAGTTACCTGTTTTCATTTTGATGGAGGCTTGTCCAAATCCTTCCACGGGGTAAGTGGTTTTGTCTCCAAGCTCTACTTGTATGAGGTCTTCTTCTCATTTAGATTTTAGAGTATGGCTTGATCTCCCTCCATGTTCCTAGAAGATCCACTATCGATTATCCACATGTCATGTTTAATCGTTCTGGTAAGTGTTGAGTAGTGTAAAAGACTGATTGTTTCACTCATGTATTCAGTTGACTGGTAACTGGTCATGCCTTGATCCAAAACTTCAACTTCATCCATTCTGTCTTCTGAGAGAGCCAAAAGGTGCGCTGAGTTAGGGTGCATATGAATATATTCTTCTTGAGTGATATGCTCCATCACAAGGTGCCAGATCTGAGATTAGGGTTTCTGCAACTGCTTCTACTAGTAACCCTAGCGACAGTGTCTTGGAGGTTGCTCCTGCTAGTAACCCTAGCGACAGTTCCTCAACGAGCTCAATATCCTATCAACTATGCTTCCTTCCAGCGTTTAGGCTGAATGAAGGAGGTGTGGGCCCATAACCTATTAGAATATGGAGGATTGTGCTCGTTTTACCATTGACAATACCCTTGTCACCCAACCATAGGCCGAAGCCACCCTCTGCCGAAGCCACCCTCTGAGCACCTTGACCTTGACAGAGAAGAATATTGGTAGCAATCAATAGCCAAGTAAGGCTAATGCACCAAGCAATAATAGAAACCAAAGCTGATCAGATAGTCCCACCCAGAAACTGGCACAACACCTTCCCCAGAAACTTGCACACAAAACTGCCAACTGCAGTGCGCATAACTGGCTCTCTGCAATTCTGAGAATGTGAATAATGAGAATTGGCGCCCTGTATTTATAGTAATCTGGCAGACTTGCCTGGGCTGACCTCTCCCTTTGGGTACTAATTAATTCATATTAATTATATTTCTGTAGACAACATCTCGTCTAGGGTTTCCTTTAATTCTTTGCTTCATTCCAGAATATTCTAATCTCATCATACAATAGAGGTTCATACCTCCCAAAGCTACCATAATATTAACATTTACCGGGGGCGAAAGACATTTTCAAGTGGTGGGGAGTTAACTTACTTTGCGGGGCTCAGGTGGCATCGACATCTTTCAAGCTGGGTTTCCCCTTACTACGTGTCTGTACTGCCGATACTTTTGCGGGTTGTTCTCGAGACTCAAACAAATATCCTGATGACGTGATCACGTTGGGATCCCATAGCAACATGGTGGGTCAAATTCTTCTTGATCAACACTATTCATGGCCGAACTTCTTGGTTGTTCGGTCAGGGACACCTCATCCAGAAAATGATTGGACATTAAATTCATGGCATGGACCCATTGAGGGTATTTCCTTTTTAATTGGTTCTCTTGGTGATAAGTATAAAAAGAATCAGACACGACATTCCCTAGGTCAATGTTTAAGTTCGCTGTGGGAGGTTCAATTGCTTTGAAAGGCTGGTTTCTTTTAAAGAAAGGCTTATAGGGTCTTTGGCCTTGGTTTCCTTTCCCCGTGCTTCTTTTCATGTCTATAATCTCATTCGATAGTTTCTTGACCATGCGTTGCAGATCTTCTATATCTCCATTACCTTTTTTAGGAGTTTGTTCAGTTGGTTTGCCCGACGGTATAGTCAAAAGGAGTCCTCTTCTAGGAGGGGATTGGATTTCTTTTCTCACTAGAGAAGCCTGGCCTTATTTACATCCTTTCATCCGGAGTTCTATTGTCTTGGCTTCCTCAAAATTATCCTTAAGGGTTTGCTTGGAGGCTCTTTTAATGAACAGGGAAATAGAAGCCGGGAGTGCTTTGGCATAAACCTCGATTTGCAACTCTTGAGTTGGTTTCACCGTGGGATTAAATTTGTTTAGGATGGTTGTGAATCTTTGACCCTCTATTTTGGGGTCATGGTGGCTGCAAACAACTCAACCATCCGGGCTCTTGTAGTAGTTTCTTCCGCAAATTTGTCTAGAAAATCCTTTTGGAATTTAGTCCAGCTGGTTATGGATCTTACTGGCAAATTAAAATACCACGTGTAAGTCGAATTTTCAAACCTGTATGGAAAAAGTTTGCATACTACGTCTTTGTGTTGAACGTTCATAAGCATGATCGCAAGTATGAACTTCTTGATGTGATCTTTGGGGAAACTCAAAGTTTCGGGATCATACTTGGGGAGCATCTTTTCTAGGTGTCGGGGGAGATTATGTATTCGTCCCAGGATGACCACAACGTCTTCGACTAACCAAGGTTGGTTGTCTTGAAGTGGAACTTCTCTTTCCTCCCCATGACCATTGTTCCCTTCCATATCTTCGAATTCGAAGTCAAACTCTTCTTCTTCCAAAAGTCGTTGTGTTCGGAGATGTCGTCAGTTGGCGTCTCAGGTATTAGATCAAAAGGTTCTTGGATTTCGGTAATTGTAAAATCTATTAAGTCTTCGATGGAGTGTACGAAAACTTCATCGGGAGTGGTGACTACTAGTCTGCTTTTTTGTTTTCTTCGAGGGAGGATGGGGGTGAAGGGAAATGCACCTATTTTTTGGGCATATGCTCTGGTAATTCTCCTGAATTGATTCACTTCCTCGCGAGGGAGGGCATAAGGTATTTCAGGGTGAAGATTTCCTTCCTTGGAATGGGGTGATTTATCTGCTTCAGGAGTACTCGGTAAACATGGGCCATCTATCGGATGAATAGCCATGCATGTGGGTTGTTATGAATCTGTAGGTTGTTTGAAATGTTATATAACTTAGATATTCAACCATTCATTCTCATTCCCTCCTTCTAGCACCAATTCTGTTGATGGGACTTAAATCACCTGACTCAACAATAGGAACCAAACCTGCCACCGAGACCCAATTAGACTCTGCAGTGTTTGGAGTGGAATGGTTCTCCAGATCTTGCGATCTGGCTGAATTATCGATGGGATTTGTGTTTCCTGGTGAAGGCTCTCCCTTCAGTCATGAAAGTTCTTTTTCTGTATTTCTCTTGGGTGGGGCTGGTATAAGAGATGCAAGCCAGTATAAACCTACTTGAAAAATAATAGGAAAAAAGTTTTAACTGGTGGGAAGAGGTCGAGATTGGGATAACCCGCTGCTCAAACATGCAGAAAATGATTCTATGCCATAGGGCCTAGTACTAATACATTAACCAAATGAGAATCCAACTACTGTCCGAGAAAAATAATTAACAGAAGAAAACACATACGTAATCAAGATCATGGTAAGAAACATAATTCATCTACCATAACATTCATCACATAACAACACAATGATTTATCTTCATCATTAAAGTAAAGAACATCAAGCCATTGCACCAGATAACTTGACAACAAAATTAATTTCTCTTACTCGTTTACTACGTCGTTCATGGAACAGGAAAGGAAATAATTCTTCTTCAACTCCAATCACATACATCTGATGAAAATATCTTGTCTTTGGTCTAGAAAGACTTATCAATTCATAGTAGTCTCAAAATAATTATCAACAACCCAAAAAACAGAGTTCTTACAACAACCATCGACCTTTGTTCATTTTTCGATCTCTCTATTTATAATATAAAATTTAACAGTAATTAATGGCTAAATATAGTTTATGCCAAACAAAAATCTCCATGTGGCGTGATCATGCAACAACTTCTTTAACAGTCCACTCGAGATGTCTCTTTAAAAGGGTGACTTCTTTCATATTAAGACCATCCGATAAACAAATCTTCACAGGTTTGGGCCCATGGGAACCTATGTTGTTCCATAGGGGTAGCATATACTCCTCTGATATCCATTGCATGTGCTCGATACTTCACCAAACTAAAGGTCAGCTGTTGTAGTATGACCCGAGCTCTGATCGGGTGTTCCGTGAATTGCTGCACTAGCCCTGGTTTTTCATCAATGACCTTTGTGCACTCTTTGATCCGTAGAAAGTCCTGCTCGACATGTATCTTGAGCACACCACTCAAGTCGATAAATTCATTGTTGGTATCAAACTAGGGAGACCGACATCCTTCATTACTTTATTAATTTTACCCCAGTGTTTCTGGCACTTGTCCCATTGCTGTTGGATTTCTCGGTGTAGGTCCTAGGACATCTTATCCCAATACTCGACATATTTATTCATGCGGTCAAGGCTTCTTTTGCTTACTATCTGAATGCCATGTCTTTCCTGTTCTCGGCCTTGCTGAACCGCCTCAATATATTCAAGTCTTTCCACCACTTGCTGTGCCTTTTTGTGCCATTGCTTCATCTCCTTACACGTTGCGAGTGCCATGAGAGTGTCTTCTTGGAACTCGGCTATGTTCGTGGTCAATAGGTGCCTTTCTTTCTTGAACTCGCTGTAAACTCCGTTGAACTCACTTTTCAGATACAAAGCGGTCTGCGTAGCGCTTTTGTAGTACTCGACCAAATGGCGAACATGTTCAAGATCCTTTAGGGTGGTGGCTAATTCCTTTTCATCCCTCCTAGCTCTATCTTGGGTGACATCAAAGAGGGATTTTCCCATGCCAATCAGTTCAGATGCATGAACATTTGCTATGTTGATTAAGCTCTCCTCTGTGGTTACTAGGATAGAATTATCCAAGGTGATCCTTCTCTTTTTTGCCATCCTTTGAACAATGGCCTTTCTCTTTTGATAATAGGAGATCGCATAGATGTCTGCTACCTCGTCTATTGGGTCTGGTATTTGTTGGTCACCCCATGTGAGGTTGTTTCTCAGGCTTCCCGTGGTGTATATTTGTTCGAGAATGGGCTCTTAGACTTCCTCATTCAGCCTTGTAGATCCGACTTCTGCTTTTTTCTTGTTGGAGATTTGAGTATTGGGTAGAATAGAGGTATCAGGCCTAGACTTGTTACTTACTTACTTGTCGGTCCTAGAACTGTCGACTTCCTTTTGCAACAATTTGTCACTCAGGCCTGTATTTGTTTCCAGTTCATCAGACTCCCTTGTGTTGAGATCACCTTTAGCTTCTGTTTCCTTTTGTGGGACCTCCTTGTCCTGAACTTCGGGACTTTTGGAAGAGGTATTTTTGGGACCTTCTTCTTCTTGGACGTGCATCGGGGTACCATGAGAGGGTTCTTGGATCTCATCGTCACTGTATATATGTATAAGTGTGCTCAGTGGATTAGGCACTTGTGTTTTTATTGATACCCAACCTGTCTCTAGTTGAGTTGTTCCTCCTTCAGAGGGATCAATCGGTGATGTTGTAGATTCGGGATTGCCTGACCCATTGGTACCATCAGGAACTGTGGGACCAGGATCACTTGGATATGTCAGGACTCTTTGGACAATAGTTGAAATCCTAGGACTTATGACAAGATGTGGGTTATCCTGCATCCGCTTCATGAGCAGCTCGGTTTGCTGAAGTAGAGGCGTACCCCTTTCTCATGCAGCTTGATCTTCCAGAAGACCCCTGATTTTTACTGGGGATTCCTAGTGAGTTCCCATAGCTTCAATGTCTTCTTCAGGATCACTTATTTCCTCATCCAATTCATATGAAACTGCTCCTCCCGGGTGTCGGATAATTTATTGAACTGCTTGCTCCAAAAATGTTGCCTGTTCTTCGTGGCTCATAGGTCTAAACCTGGTTCCTCGAGGATCATCTCGCCTGGACGCCACCATATTCAAGTCTTGGGCATTTTCAATAAATATTTCATCTTCTAAATGGTCATGGGCATAGGGCCAACATGATGATACCCACGACACGTGCTATAGAACCAATCCCTTGGGATCGTGTTTGCGAAATCGACTAGTTTGGAACCAAAATTCCAATTGACCTAGACCGAGTTGCTTAGCATGCACGGTATCTTTGACCATACAGAATTCTATATGAAACCCATATAGTATGAAAGACCGCTTCTTATCTCTTACCAAAGTTTCATTTTATCCTTGTAGGATGGTTTGATAGCAAATTTCCCTTAACACTAGCCGGTCAGGAACATAAATGGGTAATAAGTGGGGTGCCCCTGTGGTGCTAAAAACCCTGATGTAGGTTTCTCGTTCTTCCAAACACCAATGGCCAATTTTGGTTATAACCTTCTTTGCTTCATCTGACAATATAGGGAATTCTCTTCTGAAGAGAAAGGAGTAAACACATGCAATAAATTGATCACAGATAACAACATAGGATTTTTTGTACTTGTTTTCCCATAGGATGCTAGAATATACATGGACAACCAGCTCTGAAGGGTGCCAATTCAGGTTCATCCCAGCAAAAGCGTTCCTGGCACAGATGACGTCCAGTAGATATGAGGCCATGTAGAAGGTGGGGGTATCTCCCTCCTTTGGCTCCTGAGCATGTCTTATGTAGGTGCTCAATTGTTTGGAGATGATGACACCCCAATTACAGCATGTACCTGAAATGGTGATTGTAAAAGCCAGAGGCATCCAAGCCTCTGAAAATTGGGAACAATCTTTTTCCCCATGTAACCTACAGAGTAAATCCATGAGGTATATGTATGGTTCCTTGAGGTTGGCCAACGGGTACCAACCAACAGTTTGGTTCGTGAATTTTTTGTCTTCTCTCCACCAAGATGATATGATTTTGCTGGTATCGTGTGATGCATAGAAACTTAAGACAAAATCAGTTCTCAACTTTAGCTCAGAATCTTTGAGCTTATAGTAAATCTGAACCTCTGATGGTATGAAGACTTCGACGCATTAATCATTATCATCATTAATCAAACATTTTTGGGCGTCAGCGTGGTCAATGGTCCACTTCAGGAGATCAATGCAAGGAAAGACTGGAGATCGGCTTGCCACCATGTGCAGATAAGCCCTGGAAATGTTGGGGAGGATCTCGTCATCGAGCTTCCTCATTTCAGGATCGCTATGTGGGGTATATTCGAGGGGTTATTCTTTCTTGATTTTCTTGAAAACTTCTTCCCAATGAGGAAATGCCATCTTGGCTCCAATACTTGCCTCCGTGTCACCGAAAGTTGGGGGCTGGACAAAGGGATCCTTGGTGATTCTCTTAATGATGGAAATTGGCTTGGGGGTGAACTCCAATTGTCTTGTGACTACTGGTGATGATCCCTCTCCTACTTCTGATTCTTGCAGCTTTGGCACCCTTGGCGATTTCCTAGTAGATGGCTTCTTTGGAGGCATTGTCCCTGCAATAAAAAAAAATGCCCTTTAAAAAACGTATACAATGTAACGTTGGGTGAGGATATATAAAATGAAGTGCAAGTAAGAAGAACCATACCTATAATGCTTTCTAAGATAACTCTTCAATACTTACTGGACTTGGGATGCTTCCTTCAAATCATTTGACTCTGTTCATTTATCTGTTCTGAATTCCTTGCTGTGCAAAATGGGATCATACACAATGACTCGAAGAGAATATAACTCGGGAGATATTGTCAGTCATATCAATTAGTAAATACGAGTAATGAATGCAAATTCAAAATAAACCACTATTGGATTTCTGTGGATAAGTCCAGACTGGTTAACGGTGGAGGCGCGGATGGAGATGCATTGTATCGACGAGTTTAACGTTTCGTTTTGATTCATGCACGAGTTAGTAACTAATGCACGATCCATNCCATGAATTAACTAACAACCGTAAATGAAACGTACCTAACACACTCAGGAGTTAACACGTCTCGTCACGTCACATCGCCCGATGAATGGATCGAGGTTCGACTAGTATCTGTGTGTACTTACATTGATATGCTCTTTGATGAAACTTCTGACGCCGATGATATCAATGACTGGGAGAAAGTTCAGGTGCGCATCTTATCAATGGGTCACTATATTGCGATGTCACTTTTCCTTTCGCGCAGTACTTACTACTACATCTTTTTACTGAAACCGAGTGGATCACCCCTCGACAAAATCCTTCTAGAAGTTTTATTCATAGGAAAGGAACACTTTCATCAGCCAACACTGATGAAGGTTGACACTCGGCTACCTTGTCTTTCCCTTGATTTTTTCCACCTTATTCTTTCACCGATGCCGAACTTCTCTTGTAAGTCGAGGAAAAGTTTGGGTTGCCGATTCCTTGAGTAGTTGTTAAGTCTCTTTAGGGTTAAGATGATTCTTCGCTGTATGTTCAAGTGAAATTTTAATCAATTAAAACGTGAAACATATAAGACAAGCAAAGGATCAGTTTTAGGCCGAGGCGAAAATAGTTCAAAAGTAAAGTAAAGGGTGGTACCCAAAAGGAAATGGTCACAAAATTTTTAGGGTGTGTTGAGTACTCAACAACTATCTGATCAACTCTAGTTTGGTGTTCTATCCTTGGGGAAAGGTGTGCTACCCTTTGTTTAGCTATCTAGTCTAGGGTTTGCTTCCGGAATGATTCTCTGTCAAGGTTAAGGTGCTCAAAGGGTGGCTTCGACCTATGGTTGGGTGACAATAGTGATATTGTCGATGGTAAAATGAGCACATCCATTATATTCTAACAAGTTATGGGCCTGCACCTCCTTCATTCAGTCTAACCACTGGAAGGGAGCATATCCATAAGGATATTAAGCCCATTGAAGAACTGCCACTAGGGTTTCTAGCAGGAGCAGTGACTAAGGCACTGCTGCTAGGGTTACTAGCAGGTGCAGTTGCATAAACCCTAGTCCTCTTGTTGAGGCACCTTAAGTGAAGGGATTGACCTAATTTCTGAATAGACCAGTGTGCCCTAGCCTAGCACATCTCCCAATACTCTCAACAAGCCAAGACGTCAAGTTTGAGTTTTTGGTCAAATCTAGGGTTAACCAAGTCAAAGAAGCCATGAATTACTCTATGAAGTCAGAAAACAAGTTATATGGAGATTCTAACTTTAAAGCGTGGAAGAGAAGGATTGACCTCATCCTTGCCAAGAATAAAGTGCTGGATATCGTGAAACCAAAGTTTGAAGAAGGAAAAGAGAAAGAACCACATAACGTTGCAGTTATGGAAAAGTTCAAAGATGGTGACATCAATGCCATGAGTATCATAGTGGAATCTATAAAAGACCACTTGATACCCTACATCTCCCATCTTGACTCATCGAAGAAGATGTATGATGCCCTAACAAACCTTTTCTTAGTCAGAAACATTGTACAAGTAATGAGTCTAAAGAATGAGTTCTATGACATGAAGATGAATGATGATGACGACATAACATCATACTTTGTGAGAATATCCCGGTTAAGAGATCAAGTACAATCTATTGAAGAGATCATTTCAGAGAAGGAATTGGTAAACATAGTACTCAATGGTCTTCCCAAGACATGGGATGCATTTTCCATAAGCATGAACACAAGGAAGAATTATCCTACATTTGAAGAACTTTGGACTTGCCGTGCTCAAGAAGAATCAAAGATCAGTGCAAAAGAGAAACCCCAAAATAAGTACGATGATCAAGCCTTTACAACAAGATTCAAGAATTTCAGGAACAAAAGGAAGTTTGGTTCAAGGAAGAAGCCAAATCAAGAGAAAGACATGTCAGAAATACAATGCTTCAATTGTCAAAAGTATGGTCACTACAAGAATCATTGTCTCGAGCTAAAGAAAAGGAAGGGGACACACGAAGCATCAATTGGCGAAGAAAAGGAACCTACAAAGAAGACCAAGTAGGATAAAATAGACTTCTTCTTCTAAGACAAGGTACCAATACTCTTCTTAGTTCTTGTACATATCTTGTTCGCATAGTCTCTGTACATATCTTGTATATCTATCTCTTAGAAGATAATATGTTCCAAGAAGAACTATACCTATGGAAGAACAAACAAGATAAGGATTGCTATCATTATACATGTCAGATAATACACATGAAAGGATGAAATACATCAAAAAAATCATGTGGAAGCTATTACAAGATAAGCCAAAATCATAATCAATCTTGAAGAAACTTAGAAGAAGCAAAGATAGAAAGAAGTCAGCAATCAAGAGGAAATTGGAGAAAGGCTTATGACACTTTGCAGAAGACAATAAGGATGCAGACAGAAGCATGGAATCTGTTAGATGGAGGGAGCTGATTATATATTTCCAAAAGAAAAACATGCACTCATACATGAAGCAAGGATTGGGAGGGAGCTAATCCTATGATCCAGTGAAGATGATGAAGTATATATCCATGGTAGCAACCATGAAAGGAAGTACATGTTCAATTCAAACTTAGAAGAAGTCTTCTTTGAAGAGAAGCCTTAAAGTATCCCTGGTTGTCCATCCATGTCCGTGATCCTATGATGAAAGGAAGAAGTGGAATCTTTAGGGCATTGAATCTATAAGAAACTCCATGGACCCAAGAGTTAAATAAAAACATGAGGAAGAACATGAAGATTCCAAGAAATAAAGAGAATCCAGAACAACCAGTCATTGTATCGAGAATCATAAGGTTACCAGCCTGATATGAACTCACTAAAAGAAATCAAGCAAAGGAACTGAAAGTTGTGATGAAAAACAATGTATATAAATGCAAGCATTGCAAGATCCATAACTAGAGGTTCTCCCATATGGAGGGAGAAGACTATGATGATTACTTGTTCCAGTAAATAAGACATACCTCTACATGAGTCATTGTATCATCCACAATATCCATGGGTTGGAGTGCTACATCAGATGAATGCAAATACTATTCTCCAGAGCAATTGAAAAAAGAGCGTATGAAGAGAAACTTCAAGGCTTTGAGGCATACCAGAAAGAGACCCTTGTATGCATATGGAAGAAGAAAACTTGGTGGAGAATCTCCAATGCACAACAAAAGTGTGGTGAATATATTGTATCAAAATGATTACTCAGAATATCAGGATGATGGATTTCCAATCCATGACAAAGATCTCATGATGATAGAAGAAGTGCCACATGGAAATGTTCCAGTTTGACCCTTGCCACGATGTTTTGAGCTAGCAGGAACCAAAGAGGAATCCAACAATGATATACTTTATTGATTAGAGCTACATGAAGCCTTTAGAGAAAACCAGTGTTCCAAACCGAAGTACATTTGAAATAAAGCATTACATTTTCCATGATGAAGTCCATAAAGGAGAAAGTGGTTCTCCAATACATATCTCCACAGATGAGAAGATAAGAGGACATTTTGGTAAAGCTTATATCCAAGATGAAAGAGTTTGCGTACTCAAGCTGAAGCTCGCGAAGGTGACTTCCTTATTGAATAAGGAAGAGATGACTCCCAGGTTGGGAGGGAGAACTGATGTGTTATTGATTGAGGGACAATCATTTTTCAGTTCAAAATGGTCCAGGATGAGCAGTTCCTTTCCAGTTCGGAAAGTGGTTTGAGATTTCTGACAGACATGCATTTTCCAGTTCGGAAAATGGTCCAGATCAAACAATCATTTTCGTAATGAAAATGGTTCGATGGATTGCTGATGTACCATAGACAACGATTTCCCATTGTGGTTAACATGGGGCATGGTCTAGGGAAATATCTCTTCTTGAGGGTTACTCAAGAATACTAGCCTGCCTCGCCGGACAATGATTTCCCATTGTGGTTAACATGGGGAATGGTCCGTTTTGGAGGTTGGTGTAGGATAGTCATTTCCTTTGGAAATGGTCCACACAATCATTCCTTAGGGCAGATTCATTCTCTCTAGGTTGCACTTTGTTTAGTGCCAGAGGAATGGCCTAGGGTGAGGAATGGTCCAGGTTCATCAATCAAGGACAAACATTCCTTAGGGCAGACTCATTCTCTCCAGGTTACACTTTGTCTAGTGTCAGAAGAATGGCCCAGGGTGGGGAATGGTCCAGGCTCATAAATCAGGACAATTATTCTTCCTTGCTTGAGAAGAATAGTCCAGACAACTCATCATTGATGTTTGACCTTCTGAGGGCAGATGCTCTTCCAAGATATCATAGATGTGAGTAGAAGAATGACCTAGATGATTCAATTCATATCATAACATTGTTTCTGTGCAGGTTGATATCAAATGATTTTTATGAAGATTGCATGTCTCTAGACAATAGATGTATACTACTGTGGTGGATGTGTTCCACTGTTTGTGACTATATGTCACTGATCAAGTACCTGTGTGATACTTGGTGTGGTAGTGTACCAATGGATTCTAGTTGTGTACTACTATGGATAGACATAGTTGTGTTCTATTGAATGATATTGTTTCGATTTCCTTGAAGACTATCAACAGTGTTGGAAATAATTATCAGCTAGATGGATGATCAATGGACAGAGATTTCCCAGATGGAAAATGGTCCAGGACATTTATTATTCTAGGACATATGTCCAAATTAGAAGAATGGTTCTTGTGCCACTCTATGCCGTGAGTGAATTATCCAACATCATGTCTAATTACTCAGATGGAGTATGGTTTTGAGAGATGATGCAACTGATGACATTGATGGTAATGATGGTGCTCATGATCTAGTCATGAGATAGTCTATACAACTATGTTGATGCTACCGGGTGAATGGTATATTTGTTCTCAAGAACATTACCTGCAATACCTCCCTAGCTAGGAGGGAGTGTTAATATTATGGTAGATGTGGGAGGTATTTACCTCCATGTGTAAACCTGACGAGAATAGAATATTCTGGGAAGCAATAAGAAACCCTAATGAGTTGGCTAATAACCCTAGAATACATGTTGGATCAAGAGGATAATTTGTATTAGGTTATTAGCCTCCAAGAGAAGACGTTGGCCAGAATAAATAATATATACTGAACAAACATATACCCAGAATGAGAAGTCAACCCAGGTAGTTAGCCAGAATTAGTATAAATACAAGAGGCCAGTCTTCATTCTGGTAGGCATTCTCAAAATTGCAGAGCAACAGTTGTGCGCAAGTTTGGAGGAGAGCTACCGTTGTAGCTTCTGCAGCTAGCAGATTTCAGTTTTGGTTTGGAATATCTCTTGGTTATGGTTTGTACTATCTGATCAGCTCTTGTTTGGTGCGTTATCCTTGGGGAAAGGTGCACTACCCTTTGTTTGGCTATCTAGCCTAGGGTTTGCTTCCAGAATGATTCTCTGTCAAGGTTAAGGTGCTCAGAGGGTGGCTTCGACTTATGGTTGGGTGACAATAGTGATATTGTTGATGGTAAAACAAGCACATCCATTATATTCTAACACAATTGATCAAAGAGATCATCAATCCTTGGTAAGGGATACTTGTTCTTTATAGTCACTTTATTCAACTGTCAGAAATAGATGTAGAATCTCAATGTTCCATCTTTATTTTTCACAAACAAGACTGGGGCACCCCAAGGTGACACACTTGGGCATATATACCCTTCTTCAGAAGCTATTCAAGCTTCATTTGCATCTCCTTTAGATTTGGTGTACTCATTCTGTAAGGAGTCTTTGAAACTGGAGCTGCTTCAGGCATCAAATTTATAGAGAAATAAATATTTCTCTTTAGGGGTAGTCCTGGTACCTCCTTGAACACATCTTCAAAATATTCCAGGACTGCATGATCCTCCAGATTTGGCACCTTATCCTTAGATGCTTCTTCCATATGAGATGCAAATATTTGAAAACCTTTTCTGTAGCATTTCTTCAGCTGCATTGCTGAAATTTCTTGGACAACAACTGCCCTGGGAATTCCTTGTACTTTCATTAGGTTCCCTTCCTCACCCAAGCAAGCAAATTCCTTTTTATGACAATCTAGGATAGCATGATCTTGGTCCAACAAATCCATCCCAATTAGACAGTCATAGGAACCTACAGGAAAGATGTTAAAATATGCCCTTGTGCTCAGTCCATTCATGCCCATAATACATGACTTAACAATCTCATTAACTTTTATTTTGGCTCTAGTAGCTAGCTGCACCAACCAATATTTTCCATGCATTTTTCTTGGAAAATGCAAATATTCCACCATTTTAGGATCTATATAACTATGAATAGCTCCTGAATCAATTAAAATAGAAATGGTTTGGTTGTTGATCGTACCTTCCACGTCAATCATATGTGACTAATACTCATCTTTCTTGTTGTCTAGGGATTCATAGATCCTGGGTACACTTCTTCCCATGTCCCCCATTTTTTCAGCTCGCTGTACATTGTGAACAACTCTCACTTTGTCACTTCTGTGAGGACAATCCCTAAACATATGATCTCCTTTACAACCCCAACATTGAATAGGTGACTGCCTTGGCCTTTGATCTCCTGTTTCAATCGTTTTGGGTTCTCTAGAAGTTGGCTGTCCCTGAGGGTTATTTCTGAAGAATAGTGGATTAATTCCTTTCTTCCTCCGACCTATCTTGAATTTTTTCTTGTCTTCCCAAGATTTTTGGAAATATGGCCTTGCTTTTTGCTGATCATATAGGCACTTAGC
Organism: Picea mariana; assembly: GCA_032191745.1. Taxonomy (NCBI): domain Eukaryota; kingdom Viridiplantae; phylum Streptophyta; class Pinopsida; order Pinales; family Pinaceae; genus Picea; species Picea mariana. The sequence continues at coordinate 17,307 of JASDQU010187449.1, forward strand.
CCGCCTTATGGTATCCTCCAATGTTTTGGGATCATCATATTGTATATTGTCATTGATGGATGATGGAAAACCACTCAAGTATCTCTGAATATTTACTATCTCATCCTTGATGAAAGATACATACTTCAACAATTCTAAAAGCCTTCTCTCATATTCATCTATTTTCATACTCCCAAGCTTGAGTTCAAAGAAATCTTTCATTTTATTGTCATAGTACCTCTCAGTCAAGTATTTATTTTTGAAATACTTCTTGAATTCCTTCCTAGTAACATTTTTCTCTTTAATGTTCTTCACTTGCACAAGTTGATCCCACCACATGGATGCCTTTCCTTTGAGTTGGTATATGGAAATTATTCCTTCTGCATGAGAAAGAAGAATAATTATGTAATTGAAAATACTTCCTCATGCCCAACAACCATGTTTTTGCATCTTCATCCTTCTTGTGCTCACCATCAAATGTAGTAGGTTTGATTTTTTTCATTTATTCTCGTAGCTCATCCACCCCAGAACTCTTATGCTTCCTAATAGGGGATGGACTTGAGTTGCCGTGTGCTCTCTTATTGGAATGCCTCGAGGAGTGTTGGTGATGTATGCTATCACATTTTGTTCTTCTATGACTTCCTGATTTTCTTGAGCCACTCTCCTTATCCAATTTATTTTCTATTATTTCTAGACTCTGCATCAAATTCATGTTGAATTCTCCCGGTTTCTCCCTAGATTTCATGATATTTTTTTTTATCTTCCAGGTGAATTTGGACAACTTTCTGCAACTTTTTAATGATTTTTATCATGTTCTCTTCTTTATCTATCTCTCCTCCATTCCCATTGGAGTTCGATCCTTAAAATCCCAAATGGACATCCATTCCTCTAGCTTCATTCTCTAAATGAAAAGAATATGGTGCCCCCTCCATTTCTCTGCACCATGGAATATTTGGTGTGGTTCTGTCAATTGTTAACTCTGCAAAATCTGCAGTCAACCGAATTTTTTGTCAGGTTACTGGACTTAATAATTTTCTAGAATAAACCAATATGATTCAATAAAAACAATATTGGATTCCATTTTCAGTGGGTCTTGGTCGATCAAGAACCCCTTGAGCTTCTATCTCTAATCCCATCTCTTTTTTGCAACAATTTCTGGGCTCTATCCCCCTTTTCTCTGGCCCTTGGTTCACATGTGACCACGACTGTGATCCAACGTTAATTATTTGGGCACTTATCTAGAGCCATAAAACATTAGGCTCCTGAGATTCATAGGTTTCCCCTTTCCACACCTCACAAACATCATAGAACAATGAACTGTAGAATGGGTGTAGAACAATGGATCCATGGTCCACATTCCTTTCTCATATCTACGATGGATCAGAGCTTTGGGGACTCTGGCTTTGATGGTCTCCAAATAACTTCCCTTACAACTCTCTCAGAGTTCCAAATTGGTGAACTCATGAAGTAGGGTGGATCAACAGTCCACGAATTCCCGGCATCCAATGACTGATAATTACTATGGAACTCCTGACTTTGGAGCTATGGGACTTCGAAGGATTTCTTCCTTCCATTCCATCCCGAACCATTTCTTTCATAGTGTCAAGTCTCTAGACTTCATAATATGGTGCTATGTGTCCACTGCGACCATCAGGGGTCCTAGCATCCATTCTCAAAAGGAGGGCCACGTGGAGAAATATTAGAAGTAGACACACGGCCCAATCAGAGGGGTGACACATTTCATGTTCTAACGAGAATTTTAACAATCCAAAGTTCCTTAACTTGATGAAACGTGGCACTTATCCCATGTGTCCACATCATTTCGAGTGACGTCAGTAAGCCATGTCACTTTGGAACTTCGAGCCTCGACAATTTTTACACTTGCACACTCCAATTCTCCTGAATGCCGAACTCCGAACTACTGTGAGATCTACGACTCACAATCAGTTGTGTGTAGATTTGATGGCTGCGATCCTCTTTTAAACACAATCCTTATCTTATGCTCTTGGCTTGATCTAATAGTAACACTTCTCCCTGGATCTATGGTGTAGATCTGTTAGAATATAGAAGATTGTGTGCTCGTTTTACCATTGACAATACCCTTGTCACACAACCATAGGCCGAAGCCACCCTCTGAGCACCTTAACCTTGAATGAGAATTACTTCGAAAGAAAACCCTAGGCTAGATAGCCAAACAAGGTGTAGCGCATCTTCCTCCAAGGATAGCACACCAACAATAGCTGATCAGGTAGTCCAAACCCTAGCCAAGATATAGTCCAAGCCAACATTGAAAATTGGTTGCTGCAGCAGCTGCACCTGCAACAGCTGCATCTGCACCTGCAACTCTCCTCCACACATGCGCACTTCTCCTCCACACATGCGCACCAAACTGGGAACTAAAGTGTGCACTAGTTGCTGCTCTGCAATTCTGAGATGTGTCAAATGAGAAATGGCACCCTGTATTTATAGTGGTTCTGCCATATTTTCTGGGGCCGAATTCTCCTTCTGGGTACATGTCTGTTCAGTATATTATTATTATTATTTCTGGACGACTTCTTCTCTTGGAGGTTAATAACCTAATATAAATTATCTTCTTGAGCCGACAAGACTTCTAGGGTTATTAGCCAACTTATTGGGGTTTTCTCTTTATTTCCAGAGTCTTCTATTCTCATCATGTTTACATGTGGAGGTAAATACCTCCCGTAGCTACCATAATATTAACACTCCCTCCTAGCTAGGGAGGTATTACAGGTAATGGTCTTGAGCACAAAAACATACCATTTACCCGGTAGCATCAACATAGTCGTTTAGACTATCTCATGACTAGATCATGAGCATCACCATCACCATCATATACATCATATCTCAAAACCATACTTCATTTGAGTTATCATACATGATGCTAGATAAGTCACTCACACCATAGAGCTATACAAGAGTCATTCTTATAATCTAGAAGAGTAAATGCTCTGAACTATTTTCCATCTGGAAAATATTTGTTCATCATTCGTCTGGATGATGATCAATAAACTGCTGATAGTCTTCAAGGCAATTAGAACAAAGATAGAACACAACTGTGTCTATCCATAATAGTATATAACTAAAATCTAGTGGTACACTACCACACCAAGTAACACACAAGTACTTGATCAACAACGTATAGTCACGAACAATGGAACATATCCACCACAATAGTCTTCATCTACTGTCATACAGTCTTCATAACAA
>JASDQU010187453.1:0-10384 GCA_032191745.1 Picea mariana
TTGTTAGTGTTCTAGGAAAACCATTGTCTCTGTAATCCCCTTAAAATTTCTGAGTTAGTTTCCAAGACAATGGTAATATGGAAATGACCCAATACTTGAAATCCTGGTGTAATTATCAACCCCTTGACGCATATGATTAAATCATTAAGATAAGCATGGAGACTTACTAATTCATTAAAAGCCATGCGTATGGGCCTTTTAAAGGCGGTACTTGCCTCAAATAAACCAGAAGGTAGGCAGCTGTAAGACATAGTATCACAATTTGTAATAAGAGTGGTTTTGTGAAAATTTACCCTTCCTACTTTGATTTTACTATAACCAAACAAAATGTCAAGTAAGGGCTCCAACTGTGACTTTTCAACCTGCTGCAGAAACATTTCCATACTGAGAGGAGGGAAAGGGTTTCTCATGATTGCTTGTCTAAAATTTCTAATACTAATGCAGGTTCTAAAATTATCAGAGGTCGTCAAAGCAGGTTCCCAATTTGAAACCCATTCAGGGTGGACTAAGAAGAACATTTCAATCCTTAAAAAATCTCCCAACCTCCTTTGCAAGGTTGCTTTCAGTGTAGAGTTAACAAATCTCTATTTTTGCATAGCTATTTTCATGGTATGTTGAACAAGATTTGGATCAAAACCATGAAGATCCATTTTAAAGAAAGAAAAAAAAATTTGAAATCCACCAAGAAAGTCGGCATAACTCATCTCTTATTCATTAGAACCCTGGACATTTGCTGCAGATCCAGGTGTCCTAATGTTCATGGAGATGGTNGCTGCAGATCCGGTGTCCTAATGTTCATGGAGATGGTTTCAACTACCTTCTTTTGTAACTCCTCTTCTTCATGTTTTTCTTTGTTGCCTACAACTCTCAAGGAAAAAGAACTGTCGAGAGGATTCAAGCCTTCAGGAATTTTATTATTTTCTATAGATATAATCTCCTCATGCTTGAGAGGTTCATTTTGAATGACAACACAAATGATTTCATTGTTAGGGATGGTCTTCCAGAATTCTTCATCCTCAGACATTTATGGACGATTCAGATATTGGAAAGCACAATTAGACTAGTGAAGCAAGAGTTGTTGAGTAGGAGAGGCTGGGAAGACAAATAATCGATCAGATATTGAATTCAACTCCTTCCTAACATGAGTGACATTAAAATATAGAAGGTACAAGACAAGTGCCCAAACAATTTGGGAGTATTGTTCCATCAGCTTGTCTCTAGGAGAGCATGCCTTACGTATCAGGTTCACAACAAGCTCAGAATTTCTAAAAATTGAAAGGTGACCAGAACCAAGATTAAGGGCGTTCTCAATGCCTAGCAACAAAGCTTCAAATTTAGTGACATTTTTCAAGCAAGCAAACTCCAACCTGTATGAAAGATTATGAATTTTTCCTACAGGGGAAACCAAGATAATACCAGCCTTGTTACCTTCGTTAGAGCGTGAACCATCAAAATGCATATGCCATAATTCATCACTTGAGTCAATTCTTTCCAAAGGAATATTATCCTCTTCAGCAAATATGGAATATACTCCTACATTTTCTTCAATATGGTTTACGCTAGATTGCGGGACACTCTCTATGTAGGGTGAAATTGTTCCTTCTCTAAGGACTATAATGTTCTTCCCATTATGGGGAATGGATAAATGTGTCCCGTCGAGTGAGAGGTATCCACCTGTTAGGGATTTCCAATATCTCCCCAAGATAATTGAATAATTTCTCATAGGCATATCAATCACCTGAATGCTGAGGGTTTTCCTTATCTCAGGATGAGCGCATAAAACCAAGGTTACATATTTAATCTTGCCTATGGTTGTTTGTTGTAGACTATTATAGGAGAGCATGCTTCTAGCATTTTACTTTGTACATGACAAGCCTAGCTCTTCCATAATAATCTTTGACATGACACTTGGGCCTGAACCACCATCAATGAAGAAACAATGGGCAATATTATCCATGATCTTTATAGAAATGTAAAAAGGGGTGTTTTTTATAGGGTATGCTATAGCAAGAAAACCACTTTATGGACTACACAAAGGGAATAAAGTGTAGGCAGAGATAAACATATAAAGTCTCCTACCTTTTATCACTATCCCAACATTACCCCACAATCATATATAAATGACAAGAGAGATGGATCTGATAGGCCTACCTTAAAATCCGCGTTCGATGTCCATCCCTTTGTGCTTGGTTGTTTCTTGACTGCAAATATCCTCCCAAGGTTGACTTGCATTCATCAAAAGACAAACAAGAAACTACAAGCATGCATTATACATATGGGTTAGTGGGTTAGACATCATAAACAAGAAATGTAAACAAATCATATAAGTTTAAGACGTCATTTGACAGGACGTAAAAAGTACTTCTTTATATTAATCTCACAAAAGTCGCTTACAACATGAGACTGACACTTCTCCTTGAACTTGGTCCTAGGTTCCTCTTCACCATGCACCAACTGCTTCCATGTCTTCTTCTCCTCTTCAGTTCTCTCTTAGGTAAATGGTAAGGGATTTACAATTGGGGCAAAGGGGGATTAATGAAATGGGCAAAGTTTCTTTTCTCTGATGCTTCTCTTTTGCAATGGGACCCAAACCCCTTATTTTATAGGCCAAAAAGAATAGTAACAGCTGGGGTGATTGGCTATGGGCATTCAAATGGTTAAGTAATGACCCAGAAACCAGTATCCTATGCAAATTTCCACATTTTTCTATATTCTATGAGTGTATGTGGGTTGTAGTGGCCTAGAAAGCATGTGTATGTGAGCAGTAATGGTGCAGGGCATGTACACCTTCAAAATGATGGTTTTTAGAAGAGATGTTCAATAATGGCTTGGTAAAGATAGAAAGTTAGATGACTTGATGCCAGGTATCCATGTCAGGTGCAATTTAGGGTTATAAAAGATGCCCCCTAATGTGTGAGATCACAAGAGCATTTGATGGACGAAATACATTACAAATATTCACCACTATACGACGCGAGTGAGCCCAGGGACCGGAGTTCAGGAGGTGCCATCTGCAAAAATAACAATTTGTTTCACCGAGGAGGGTATACCCATGCTCAATATGAAATAAAATCATGGTTTCCAATCAAATACACTGCAGATCCATGTCATATAACTATATAAAGTTTAGTTGTGAGCAATACATAGTGGATCTACATCTCAAAATAAAAAATATATACATGTATAGTATCCATTTTTAAGAAGCCAATGACGCCTGATGGATGGAGATGAGGCCTTCAGAGCTCAAGAAACATCTTCAGAATATTCAAAACTCGGGTAGGAGTGTAATATGAGTGTACGACTTCACTACCTAGAGGTCTTTGATGGCTCATTGGTAACATACATGAGGATCTTGATGATCAGGCATAGAACTTCATTGATTTTGAGCAAGGACTTGATTGGTCTTTCGGGATGGCTGGGCATGAGGACAAGAGACAAACTACAGAAGGGCCAACTCAAGTTTAGTAAGACTTCGCTTGGGAAAATGGAAGGATGTGCTTTGTCCAAAGGTGACTCATTGTGCTATCAACAAAAAGAAAATACTTTCCCCTTCCTCTTTTTGGGGTATATTTGATTTTTTTGTCTTTTTCAATAATTTTGGGAAATCTTGAAAAAGAATAAAGAATTCTACGTTACAAAGGAGGATCGAGTGTCGCAGACATACTAGTTCCAATTGCAAGGAACACATTTATTCTCAAAGAAAGGGGACATATGTAGGAAAAGGACACTCGGGAAAAATCCTTCATGGGTCAAGGTGTCAAGACACAGAGGCAAATTGCTACAAGGATTATGTATAAGGCATGCTTTAGATGGTTCAGTTGAGAGAAACATGGAGCCAACATTAAGCCAAAGACATAGGAATGCAAATGTGATTAATAAGACATAATGATAACGTCCTTCGATGTGATTTTAACGAGCCCAAAGAAGGTAAGATTGGCGGTTTTTCATTTTTAGAGAGTCTGAAAAAGCGTAAAAGGAGACTCCATTGGGGTAGCTTTTTTGAAGGTAGTCTAGTCGATTCAAAAAAGGGGTAAACTAGCACCAAACAAATGTCTATTCAAAATCATTTTAACGAGTGTGACAAAGACAATATCACTCAACAATCTTTTCATTTTTTGGAGTCTGAAAAGAGCTTAACTATGGACTCCCTCAGGGATTTTCTTTTGGACCAATTTAACGAGTGTGAATAAACAAGGTCACTTGGCTATCTTTTCAATTTTAGGGAGTCTGAAAAGAGATAAAATATGGACTCCATGTGGGTTCCTTTTTCGTAAGTTTTAGTCCCTCAAGCCCAAAAAAGGGTTAAATCTATACCTAAGAATACTCTTATAGAGAACCGAGGCTCCTAGAGTATACCTTTGTTCGTTATTTTGACCATCCAGACCGAAAAAGGGGTAAAATATCGCCGAAAAGATGTGGCTTCAAATTTTAGTTTAGCGAGCGTGAAGGGCAAAAAGATCGCTCGGTAATATTTTCATATTTAGAGAGTCTGAAAAGGGCTTAAAAGAAGACCCATTGTGTTTTGGTAGTCTCGAGGGTGAGGTCAAGAGTGATAATGAATCATGCAAATGAGGCTCATTCTCGTAATCAGGAAAAACTAATAAGGACTCCCAAGCCTATAGTCATTAGTGACGGCATGGACACCAAAATGCAACTAGGATCTACCTAGGGCATCCATGTGAAGGTAGGCTCTACCACTAAATTACAAAACTTCTAGAGAAAGAGTGAGGGTTTTGTGTCACAATTTGGTGGGATCGATCCTATGGCAAAGAGGAAAAGAAAATGAGGTGCAACAAGTGGAGGTGGAAACCTAACTTACATGCACAAAGTTGAAAAACTGACTTTTTACCAGAAGACCTTAAAATGACCCAAGTCTCCAAAACATTTCCCAATACCCAAAGTAATAGTTATCGTAACATTCCATAAGAAACTCATGAACCATACTAAATGATTTTTAAGTTAGAAAAAATGAAAAAAGGGTTCGAAAAAATGACAAAAAGGGCCAAAAAAGTCTATAAATAGAAGTTTGGTAGCTCATTATCACTATTACTAATTGAGAATTGACCAAAAGTCAAAAAACACGCCTTTGTCAAAAAAGTTGATTCTGGGAGCTTCAACGGACGAAACAAACTTCTGCTTGGACCAAGTAAGTACAAATTAGCCCCTCCTGCATTTCCATTCCTGCTTTTTGTATTTTTTTTTTTTTTGGGGGGGGGCGCTGACCTTTAAAAGGGTCGACCCTGCATGAATACGGGTTGTCCTAGGACAACACACATATGCCCACATGCAGATGAAACTCTACATGCAGGCATATGTGACTGTATCCACTATAGCCCACGTATACTCTCCAACATATGAAAAAAATTAAAAATGCAAGAGTTAACTCTACATGATTTTGTCTTTTTGCAGGATGTATGTTCATTAGAGAGACAGGGAACATGAGGACTTTGATTTTTTGGTCTCAGAAGACCCTGCTACTGTCGCTATCTTAGGACAATGTGGGTTGCTAAAATTCTTCCAATGTCTGTTCATGAGGGAATAACCCAAGCGGCTAAATACCTTGGTAGATTACTGGCACCCAGATGCGGAGGTATTCATGCTTGAGGGACATTGATTAACTCCGATGACTGAGGACATCTATTTTCTGACGGCCTCTCAAGGAGAGGGGAGCTAGTCAACCTTCGTACTTCTCCCATGGGACCTCATAACATAGCTAAGTTGATCGAGATACACTATGAGGCGGGCACGGAAAAAGCGGGTTCTCAGGTGCCTATAAACAAGATCAGCAACCTACCCCTGAAAGCGATTGTTCTTCTCATTGAGTAAATCACTGGATCCACAACTTTACATGAGGCTTCCCGGGTGCACATGCATTGTGCAGTTCAGTGCTTAAATTTTCAAATTTTTGACTAGAGCACAACCATGCTGACATGCATGAAGAGACAGTTGACAAATTGTCGAGTGCGAGCGCATAGGAACTTTGGGTTTGGGACTGTTTTTTTCTCTTTCTTCTTTGAGAGGGTACCCAGTCTCAGTCCTTGAGAGACGGTACGAGGGAACATGGCCCCTCTCCCAGCATTATGCATATGGGCGACGTTGTTGCCACGACAAGGGGGAGGGAGGACCATTGAGGCCTTCGATGACAAGTTTTTTGACTGGTGGTCTCGACAGATTCTAACGATAGAGGACTACCCCTATGTAGGGATTGAATTCTCCAGGGACCCTAACATGGTCGTACCTCTCGGAGTAGAGCGAGGAGAGTTAGGTATGCTTGTTTTTTTCAAAGTTATTTAATTTTTATTTGTTTTTTATATATATCATTTATTTTGTACTAGAGTATCTGACAAGTATGTATCCATTATGTGCAAATGTGGGACCAGTGCATCCAAAAAATTTCAAAAGGACCAGGCGACATCCTCGACCAGAGATAGGACCAGTAGTAGCAGGGGGGCCTCCATTCGGAGAGGCTGATAGAGTTTTGAGATGGGTGGAGTGGAACCTTACCATGCTCACTCGCACAGTCCCAATGGTAGAGATTGAGGACCTGCCACCATCGATGAAACCTCATGTAGTTGGGGTGCCACGGACTTGGGTCCAGCTTTTCAGGAATTTGGGAAACACCGTTGTTCACTATGGCAGGGCCAACAGGCCCCTCCCTTAGTTAGGCTAGATTACTTACGTGTCGAGGTCACCTTTTGTATATATAGTGAGGGCATAAGCCTCGTGACTCTGACTAGAAATATTTTTGAGGCGCTTGCACCCAGCCATGTACTCTGATATTTTTTGATATATATATGGATCTTTTTCATATTTTTTATTTCTTATGGATTACATCTATTTTACAAAGGTATTTACATGTCTATGTGTGTGATTTTTCTTACATGTGTGAAAAATGCCAATATAATATATGATTAACTAGATGATCTGTGATTTGATTCAATCTCCTAGGAACATGGATATACGTAATGTAATCAAAACATTGTTCTAAGAGATGTACCCTAAGGAATCGTCGGTGTAGAGTCGGATTGTGAACACGGTAAACCCTATTTAACTGGGACACAACGAGTTGAGCATCTAAGTAAACTCGGAGATGAGAGATAAAATGTGACAAAGCATCTCAAAGAAACTCTATAACTGTGTTGTATTCGACAACATTGTTTGTGCCGTCACCTAAACAGATACCTCCTGAAGATAGAAACTGGCCCTAAGGTGTGAAAATCACCCAGGCAATGGAAGCAAGCCTCAGAGTGTGCTGGTTAGCGTCATCTGCAAACCCAACGAACACCTTTGATTCACTTGACATTTTCCACAGTGTAGAAGATGACATAAAAAATGACATGTCCATAAAACCAAAAGACAAAAACTAAAAGAACAAATTACAAGAACTATACATATGTTAGAAGAAGTCACCCGAGGCGACCCAAATATGAGTAATACTTCTTGAGGTAAATCCCATTTCTAGGCTCTGCCAAAGCATTTCCCTCAAATTACACTAGATGATAAGCGCCTTTCTTTAGAACCTCCTTGACGATGAAAGGTCTGAACCACATGGGTTTTAACTTGCCTGCTCCCATGGGGTCCTTACCTTGGTCATAGACTAGAACAAGGTCACCTTCAGATAAAATCTGAGGACGAATGGACCAATCATACTGACACTTGAATTTATGTTTGTGAGCCTCGTTAGCCAAGGCTGCATCCCGACGCTACTCATTGAGCTACTCAAGATATAATAAACACTCGTCAAGCGGTGAAGTGTCTAGAAATAACTGTACTGCAAACTTTTGGGAGGGGATCTGGCACTCTATAGGCAAGACTGCTTCCAACCTATAAATGAGTTGAAAAGGTGAGATACTGGTTGTAGTCTTAACATACGTTCGGTAGGCCCATAATGTCGAGTACAACATCAAACGCCAATTTGACCTGGCCAAATTGATCATTCGGTGTAAAATAGTCTTTAGGGGTTTATTCACATCTTTCACCTGACCATTCTCTTGTGGGTAGTAGGGTGATGAATGTTCTTTCCTCAACCCAAGATTTGAGGTTAACTCAGACATCATTTTGTTCTGAAGGTGACTGACATGGTTAGTGACAATCTTTCTCGAGATGCCAAACCTTGCTATTATTTGGTTAAACAAAAAGAGAGTTTCAATCTTTCCATAATCTTTAAACGTTGGCATAGCTTCGACCCACTTCGTGAAGTAATCTAATTCTACGATGATATAATGGTTCCCCCTTGCGGAAGGAGTGTTGCATGTAGAGTAATCAATACCTCACTTGGTGAAGGGACCAACTGTGATGACAGAAAACATGGGAGCAAGGTGTGCCCTCATCTTTCGAGAGAAGATCTGACACGGGTGGAACCTCTTGACTGATTCAACACAATCTTTGATTAATGTTGGCCAAAAGTAACCGACTCATAGAATCTTTTGGGTTTTTTCCAACCCATACAAATGACCGCCACATGCTCCAATGTGGCAATCGTTAAGCACAATTTATACCTCTTCATGGGTGAGACATCAGCGAAGGATGCAATCTACACCTCGACGATATAGAGTGTCCTCGAGTATGAGATAGTTTTTGGTTTGATGGCATATATGACGATGCTCATCACGAGAAACAGAGGTAGGGAACTTCAAAGTCTAGAGATAGACTAGTATATATCCATACTAGGGGTCTAAAAATGCGATCAGAAACATGTCTCCTTTGATAGGCGACTCTTGTTTATTTCACTGAAACAAAATACAAGTCGATTTCCTAGAGGATAAATATCCATATACTGATCTTTTTGCCAATTACATGTTGTGTCAACACCTATTGAAAAAGATTCACAACAGCGATGATGGTGGTCTTGCGAAATAAAATGTAATGATAAAACCATTGGACAACATGAACTGCTACCAACAAAAGTTTTTCAATGTGGGAATAATTGAGTTCCGGTCCAACCAAGCCTCGGCTTAGGTAATAAATCACATATTCTAACATAAAATCATCCTCCTGAACCAAGACCATACCGATGGTCAACTCCACAGCGGCCAAGTACAATAAGAAATATTTCTTATAATTAGGTGGCCGAGGCAGAGGGGTGCATGTGAGGGTGCATTTCAACACTTTGAAACAGCTTTGAGCAGCTTCGTCACAATGAAAAGGAATGCCCCTCTTCAATAAACGCATGAAACCCTTTGTGATCTCGGCATAGTTTGCGATGAAACGCCATAAAAAGCTCACTTTTCCCTGTAGACTTTGAAGCTGAGGGATTGTGCACGAGGGAGGCAACTGAACTATTGTCTCAACCTTTAGAGGATCGACCATGATCCTTGTTGTCAAAATAATGAAACCAAGCAAACGACCAGATGTGACGAAAAAACTGCATTTGTTTGGATTCAAGCGGATCCAGTAGTAGTGACATCGCTTAAAGATAAGTTGGAGGTGTGCAGGATGATCAAATCCCTTGCGAGATTGTGATGCTAAATCATGGAGATACGCCTCAACTATGTGTTTGAAGTTGCGGAAAGCAAAAGACATGGCCCGCTGAAACATAGCTCCAACATTTTTCATACCAAAAGGCATATTTTGATAAGCGAATGTACCCCACGGACAGATGAAAGCAGTTTTGTTGGTCTTCGGCCTTGATCTGTATCTGATTGTATCCCAAAAAACCATCCATGAAAGAAAAGGCTTCATAACCTGCACATTCATCGATTATCTGGTCAATAAATGGCATGGGGAAATTGTCTTTTGGATAGGCCTTTTTCAAATTACGGAAGTTCGTACATACGCGAATCGTACCCTGTTTTTTATTGACTGAAACAGGATTTGACACCCATTGAATCAATTGGATGAGGTAGATGAAACCATCTTGGATTATTTTCTTTACTTCATCCTTAATAGCTGTTTCTTTCCTAGGATTGACTGAATGAAGCTTCTGTCGGACCGGCTTAGCATCAGGATATGTCGTTATTTCGTGTTCGATGATTCTTGGATCTATGCCTGGCATTTCCTCATAAGACTAGGCAAACACGTCGCAGAATTCCTTAAATAAATCTATGTAGATTTGAATCTCCTCGGAGGAGCAGTCCGCTCTGACAAAGATATTCTCCATGACACCAAGGATTTTGGAGATATCGATAGGTATCGTTTGAGCAATTTTTTCCATACTTCCTTCAGCGTAAACAACTTGCATAACCAAAGGATTGATAGGACAAGACTTATATCCAGTCATAGTCAGAGTGAATTCACCTGCTTCAATTCTTCTTAACTCTAGGAGGAAGTAAGATCAATGATGAAGATCATCCCAGGGTCTATCTGGACTAGTCATTGCCTCAATAATCACCTCATCTGAGGGCAAGACTAAGTCTAAAGAATCAATATCGGCGAGGGAACCTTG
>JASDQU010187453.1:10404-20507 GCA_032191745.1 Picea mariana
ACCTGCTTCAATTCTTCTTAACTCTAGGAGGAAGTAAGATCAATGATGAAGATCATCCCAGGGTCTATCTGGACTAGTCATTGCCTCAATAATCACCTCATCTGAGGGCAAGACTAAGTCTAAAGAATCAATATCGGCGAGGGAACCTTGAGCCCATGTAGGTTCGAGAACCAGATACAACTTCTATGCAGGAGTCAGATCGGGGTCGACGGAAGCTTGCTGAACTATAGAGTACACAACTTCTGCCATGGACAAAGGCATGGCCATGCCATGGTGCTATGTCTCTTCCATCGTGGCTGATGGGGAAGGAAAAGTCCACGAATTGTTAAAGTAAGTCGTGAAAAATGACGAGATTTGAAAGATTTTGGCCCTAGGCTGGTCGGGGACAGCTGACATGTAATGAACATTGTCGATCGGAGGAGGGTATTCGAAAGTACCCATCAAAGGTGGGCACAAACCAACCCCTACATTGACAATGTTAGAATGAGGGTTATCAATCATCGGGACCGTGGATACCCCCGATGAAGGGTCAGGAAGGGAGAAGGATAATTGATCAATGGTCATTATCCAACCCTCATTTGGAAACAACAAGACCCGAAAAACTATCGCGAACACTTATTGCATAGCGTAGGTCCAACTACTTCCTAACAAGAGATTGTAGTTGAGAGACGCATTGACTACTTATACTTCGACACACATGGTCTTCTCTCCTAACTGCACGGGAAAAGAGGGGATAATTCCATGTGGAACGATCATCGAAAGAGGTAAGAAGGGTAGGTGATGGAGACAAAACGGGTTGGCTGATGTCCTTCCAACACACCAAAGACATCATGCATGTCGAGGCACCCTCATCAACCACTGTGCGGAAAATGTTTCGAGTAAAAGTTTTCGTGGTGTAAGCCACTACTATCTGAAATGCTACATGGTAAGGAAGATGAGGTTTTAATTTAGTCGTATCAAGCATGATCGTTCCCGTATTACAAGTCTCAGTAGATCTTAAGGCAGCTAACAGAGCCTTTGTCTAGGAAGGGAAGCTCAGGAGGACTTCCAAAGCTGACATCGCACAAGGGTTTTGTGACAAATCCTCCACCACAGAGTAGTTCTGGGTGGCCATTGCATTTGGGTTGTGAGAATATTTCTTGAACATACCTTTGGGGATGTGTGTCATTGTTTCACCCAACGTATTCTCAATATGGAGAGGAAGTGATGGGTTTTCGGCTTCTTTACCCTTCTCAGGGGTGTTTGGCATTTCGTAGTCACGTGTCCTAGTCATTATGTCAACGCTACCTTTCATCATGTACACATTCAAGGATGAAGGATTACTCGAAGACGGAGGAGGTCCCTAACCAGCCCCTTCCGCGCCTTAAGAGGCTTGAGCTAAATTTTTCCCATACAGAAATGGATTTGTTAACATGACAAGTGGATGTTGTGCCAATAACTTTTGGGCCTCCACAAGCCAAGGGCACTGGTGAGTTGGATGGTCTTCCTTGCAAAGATTACAATGATACTTTGACTTTTTCTTTTTAGTTTTTCCCTCGCCAGCATTATTGGTAGGTTTCTTATCCCCCTTACCCTTCTTTCGTTGTTTCTTCTTTTCGTTAGGATGTTGGGTGGCCTTCGGGTTTGTCGATTGCACACTATGTACATCCAGTAGAACCAATGGTCTGGCTAGTTGTTGTCTATTGTATTGAAAATTGGTGTAATTGATTTGACAGCTGATCAACGGGCTTCATTGCGTTGAACCTACAATACCATTGACATGTGGTCTAGATATCTGTCTGGTCTTGTCAAGTATGGACTGTGGTGCATATGGAAAAATGTCGTAAAGTAAACCAGAATGAGAGTAAATTAGTTCTAGTTGTTGGGATCTCATTATCGCTTCTTCCTCTGAAAATACCCCCAAGGTTGCGACATCTTTAGATAACTGAGGTACCAAAGACTTAAGAAACCACTCTAGAAGGAATGCTAGTGGGACTGACACTTTTATCAAACTTTTATATCATCTCCATTCTTGGATGTGATCTTAGATATGGTCCTCTTTTGTCTGCTCAAAGTTGGCCAACAATTCGGCATCGGCATCGTATCTCATAGGTAATTGGAAATGGTTTAATAAATCCATTGTTGATTCGCCGAAGGAAGAGTATCTTGAGTGGTCGAGCTCAATGTACCATTTCACCACACTCCCGATGAGAGTGCGTTCAAACAAACACAACTAGATGAAGTCGTCTCTCAAAGAATTGGATGAGCACCATAAATGGAAGGTAGTCACATGATCGTCTGGATATTCGTTAGGCTTGGCCTCGAACTTTGAGATGTCAAAAGAAAAATTGGTTGGCATAGGCGGCCAATGTGGATCATGATAGATGGGGTTGTTTAATAACCTTGTCAAGTCTGGCAAGTGTAGAGTTTCCAGAAATGGTAATTTGGGTTGTTGATTGTAACCAGGGAAAAAGGATTCTGGAGTTTGGTTGGCACCAAGTTGCTAGGAAAAGTTAGGTTGCTAGCCATGGTTCTGATAATAACCATGGTCATGACTAGCGTATGGATTTTGTGCTTATTGAGACATCATCGATTGACTTCTGTAATAGGACGTAAAGGGCTGGGTTTGCATCGCATTCCAAGGATTTTGGGAAGGGTTTCCCCCAACCGATCTGATGGGCATAGGTGTTGAGCCTTTCCCAAGGTTCCAATGGCTATGGAAGGGGTTGTCCCTAGTCAGCATCCCTAACAAGGGAACTGATCCCTTCCAAGGATTCCAAGGTCCTTGTGAGGAAGGAATTCTTAAGTTTTCCCCCTGTGCAGGAATAGTACCCTATACAAGATGTTGTTTTCCATAACCGAGGTTGCCCCTGAATGAGATGGAAGCTCATGAGAAAGCACTGTTACCAAGTGTGTTGAACAAAGAGAATAGTTTTGAACCTACCAGCATGCTATAAGTAGGAATTCCTTGACTACCTGCTCCAAACGAACTATAGTTTACATTCGGCCCGTCGGAGTGTTGGTGAGCACCGTCGAGCGAAGGGGATGAAGGAGGTATATGACCCCCTCCATAAGGGTACATGTTATAGGGAGATGAAGTGCCCCCCATGAATCCTTCCAGAGGAGTGTTCGAGCTCCCTGCCCCTAGACCTAAATTATGTAGAGTGGAGGAGGAAAGGATAGAGTTCATAGAAAATCTAGGCATCCCGTATGATAATTGAGGGCCTGTCGCACTCTGGTTGAACGTAGCAGTGATCACCACCATAGACAGAATCAAACCATTGCCCTACGTAGATTCAGTCGAGTGGTCTGAACCGATGATGGTTGGTTAGGAGGTGGAACATCCCCTATAGTGACAGCCATAGAGGAAATATGAGTATTCCCTGAAGAAGTAGCAGCATTTGTTTCCATTGCTTCTTGTGAAACTACCTGATGCTCGTAAGGTTGAACCTATACAACGATGGGCGCTGATAGATTAGTGATTGGAGGGTTATACGGACCAAGATCTTGCGATCCGAGGTCAGAAATGATTGGTTCCTTTGGAATTGAATGTTCTTCTCTCGGAGATGAGTCAGACATGGTTTCCTATAACCTGGTCGCCTCAAAAAACCCTTGTTGGTCTAGTTTTCTCCTTAGTAGTGGTGGGGGTGGCTTGAGATCAACCAACGGCAGGCCCAAAAGCCTTCGCAACCAGAGGATCTCCTGATCCTCCACTGTGAGATAATATCAATGACACACTAGGGATTTCTATAATCATTTTTTAAAAACCAATAGACACTAGAAAAATTTCCTATGAGGTAAGACAAGCAGATCACTAGCTAGTTGGAAGAACAGTTACAACAACCAACACTAGAGAAGATTACTAGTGCAAGTGAAGATCGAATATGGAAGCACCCTCTGAGTATACTCTAAAAAGCATGACCCGATGTCTACCCTAGGTACTGCGGTATACCCCCGCAGTCACCTATGTAATTCACTAAGATAAAGACAACTAGGTTGCCAGCGTGCGAATAGTCACCAGGCATGTACAGTTGACAGTCGGGTGGAATGCAATGAGCAAGGTATCAAGCCCGAAACCTATCAAGGGTATCAAATTCAATTGTTCCAGAAGACGACTGAGGACCTCGAATAGATTCAAGACCCATGAAGCTCCGTGGCAAATGTGATCAATGGGATCCCAAGATAAGCCCTCTATATGTGTTCCCCAGTACGCTTGGTTCAGCTTTGGAGGGGTTATCTCTACTACCTTTCCACACACAACCTCGTGTTTAGACCCTGTGTTAGAGGGGGGTCCCAGATAACTTTCAAGTTACTAGACTTTTAAGCACTCCCTAGCTCAAACTCTTATGTTTGTTTTTGTAGCCTTGAAGAGTTTCCTCTCCAATCCTAAATCAAAGCTCTAGCTTAGACTAAATTGATGAACCCTTCAAACATAAAGTCTAATAAATTTTAATTAGGAATTAATTTTAGTGGTTGTCTTAAGTCAAAAGAAATGAAAGTGAAACCAGTGATGTTCTTTAAGAGATGAAAGAGAAGAGAATAAGATGATACTGGAAACAAAATTACTTCTTTCTTCACAAATAAATATTTTCCAATTGAAACTTTTTCACCAAACTTTTCGTAACTACTTTTCTCAGATCTTTGAAAAGAAAAACTCAAAACAATATTTCTCTCGACTATGAGATACTTAATGTCCTAAGCATTCAAGTAAATAACTTAAGAAAAATTTATTTTTCCTTGGTGAACAAAGCAACTAACCTAAACTACTTTACCAAACAAAGTAACGAAAGTTTTTTTTTATTGTTTTATGCTTCAAAACAAGAAATTTGAAAATGGATTTCTTTTCTTCTAAAGAAAAAAAGGGAAAAATACCAATAAGATGGGACCAAGAAATAACTTTTGGCCCAATCGCATATTGTAGGGAGTCATTGAAAATACCAAACAGGCAGATCCAAGAAGACTCACCAACTTGTCTAAAAACCCTATTAAAAGAAAACACAAGAAATATTTTGATAAAAAGAAATATATGCTAAGGTCAGACCTAGGCTATAGACTGCTAAAACAGAGACCACTGCTAAAACAGAGACCAAGGCTAGATCAAGAAGACCCCTGAGAAGTATGGCTTATGACAGGGAAGAGGATGACTACCTCTTCTTTGCAAAAGATCTTCTCAACACAGGCATGCTACTGTTACTTCAGCAGCCAGCGTATGTACGTGGGTTTTCCAAAGGCAAGGCGCATATGCATGTGTGCAGGCTCACTACAGGTCATGTACACCTCTGTAACTCTTCAAAAAATGAAAAAACAATAGTCCAACATAAATAGGGAGTATTGGTATGGAAGACCAACATCCCTCAAAGACACAGAAGCTTACAGAAACTCAAAAATAATGAATAAACTAATTCAAAGCACCCAAAATTAAATATCCCCAAAGACCCTAGAGGCATCCCTAGTACGGTCGCCAATTATTCTATAGCAGGAAAACCCCTCTACATACTACACAAAGGGCCTAATGTGTAGGAAGATCTAACTGTCTAAAGTCTCCTCCTTTTTATCATTATCCCAACATTACCCCACAATCATACATAAAAGACAAGAGAGAGGGATCTGATAGGACTACCTTAAACTCTGCATCCAGTGTCAATCCCTTTTCTCTTGGTTGTTTCCTGACTACAAATATCCTCCCAAGGCTGACCTCCATTCATCAAAATAAAAACAAGAAGCTACAAGCATGCATTCTACACATGGATTAGTGGGTTAGACATCATAAACAAGAAATGTAAACAAATCCTATAAGTTTAAGACGTCATTTAGCAGGATGGAAAAATTACTTCTTTATATTAATCTCACAAAAGTTGCTTACAACATGAGATAGACATTGTTCCTCAAACTTGGTCCTGGGCTCCTCTTCACCATGCACCAACTGCTTCCATGTCTTCTTCTCCTCTTCAGTTCTCTCTTAGGGAAATGGTAAGGGATTTACAATTGGGGCAAAGGGGGATTGATGAAATGGGCAGAGTTTCTTTGCTCTCATGCTTCTCTTTTGCAATGGGACCCCAACCCCTTCTTTTATAGGCCAAAATGGACAATAAAGGTTGGGGTGACTGTCTATGGGAAGTCAAACAGTTAAGTAACAACCCAGAAACTAGTATCCTATGCCATTTTCCACATTTTGTGATATTTTGTGAGTGTACGCGGGTTGTAGTGGCCCAAGAAGCGTGTGTATGTGGGCAATAATGGTGAAGGGCACGTACACCTTCAAAATGATTTTTTTTAGAAGATTTGTTCAATAATGGCTTGGTAAAGATAACAAGTTAGATGGCCTGATGCTAGGTATGCATGTTAGGTGCAATCTAGGGTTATAACAGGGTATCTAAAATTATGTACACCTACTTTATTTATAGAAGAATCCTCTTCATCTACCTCTTCATAAATATTGGCTACAACGAAAGATTTTCCTTCCATGAATTGTTTTAGATGCATCTGTTGTTTAGGGATGACAACCATGTCTAGGAGGGTTTCATCTGCTTTGATGTTGGCCAATTGATTCAGGATATTGTATTTGGAAGATGGGGGAGGAGGAGTGATTCCTTGACTCTCAGGAACTTTAGGAACCTAGGGCGCAACAGTGGTTGGGAATGAACTCGGGCTAGAAGAACTGCGAGGGGGGTCAAATTTGCCTTTGGGGGTATAGTCTTTTCTCCTAGTATTGATGACCATGACATCTTATGACTCAGAAAAATCTAGTACAATGATACTAGATTCTGGTCTTTTACCAAATATATTATCTCTGGCACTCTTCTTTACCTCACATGTGGTCTCTTCGTGGTGTTCCTCGCAAAATTTACACCAACTACAAGGAAAGATAGCCTTAGGATGAAAATTGTTTTCAATCGAATTTATAAAAGGGGGTGTGGAAGAGGATGAAGCTCCAGGGGTGAGAGGGGAGACAGTTCCCTTCCACTCA
Source organism: Picea mariana (assembly GCA_032191745.1). Taxonomy (NCBI): domain Eukaryota; kingdom Viridiplantae; phylum Streptophyta; class Pinopsida; order Pinales; family Pinaceae; genus Picea; species Picea mariana. The sequence goes on from JASDQU010187453.1 coordinate 17,351, forward strand.
AAAGATATCATATGATTGTTCATATCTTGTACTAGCTGCAAGAGAGAGGACATGTATGTTTTTCTAACTGATTCCCCCTAGGGAAGACTAGTTCTTGCAAGTTGTTCTTCATACTCTAAACAATATGTAGAATGAAACCGAGATTATCAATGGATTTTTCCTCAATCCTATGACGGTAGGAAGAAGACAATGCATTGTAGTAATGCATGAATTTGGCTCGGTTCTGTGGGTGGATAAGTTTGGGGATTTGATTGTACAGCGTGGTGAAACACAAGTTGAAACACTTGATGGTCTCACCATCTTTATAAGTGACGTTATTGTACTCCCTTAACTTCTCGGTATGGATTTTGGATTTCCCATAACTGGATCGGAACCAATAGATTAACTCCTCCCAAGTAGACAAGATCTTAGGAGGAAGGTCAAAGAAATTGACCACAGCTTTTCCTTCCAAGGAATTGACAAAAAAGCACATGCAAGTGTCATTATCGTTAGCCCTTATGTTATGACAAGCATAGAAAATGCCACTAGGTGTTCGTTAGTACTAACAATTTTATTTCCTGAAAACCTAGGCAAGTGCTCTTTAAACTTCTCAAGTGGGTGAGTCGCAGGTGCTAAGTTAAGAGGAGAAGACACATGCCATGGTGTGGTTGTGGCATTCTCTTCGAACTGAAAAAGCCCATACTTTTTAATGACTTTGGTGGGGTTTTTAGTAGATTGGACAAGGATATGGTGGTTGTACAAGCTACCAATCACTGATGACGATGAATATTGGGAAGATGAAGCACTTCCAGTGCCACCAAAACCACCAATAGATGACATCTTGTGGATGAGAGATGAGGGAAAGAAAGATGAGTTGGATAAATCAGACAAAGTCCTCCTTAGAGCACCTTGTTGGATAGATAACACTACGTTTCTTCTTCTTATTTCAGCAATAGGATGGATTTCAGGTGACAAGCCTCTTCTTCTTCTAGAAGCATGAGAATCTAAGGACATGAAAGAAGGCCAAAACTGAAGAAACAAAATGTTATTGCTGAATTCTAGGCTGCCTACATATAGCTTCCAATTGTTATTGAACACTAATATCTGGTTCAATTGCTGTCCAAGAATGGTTAAGCTCAACATGGGTCCTAGCAGTGTCTAAAATAGTATGAAACAAGTTCAAATAAATGCTGGTCTAGTCTTGGAAACTGGGCTCAAGATTGGGCTGCCTTGCAACAGGAACAATCATGAATAGCAAAACAATCAAAGAATCAATAACAAAAAAAGAAAGATGTATTGATGAAAATTGAGTATAAAAAATTAACCAAAGAGATATCGAAGATCTCCCCAGTATGGTCGCCAAAATAAATGTTGAGGAAAATATATGAATTGATCTTACTCAAGCATTTTTAGACTTTACTTGGATAAAGAAAAGTAGACGGGAATATCACCCTATGTTTATAGCCAACAAAAATAACATCCTAACTCACAAGTATTAATTACGAGTGCTTAGGTTAGTCTTTAATCAACAAAAAATACTTGCTGAAAATTCACTTTTTATGTAATTTTCTGAATAAATCAGTCATTGAAATAAATGTAAGAACAGAAGTAAAGACACCAAGAGGATAATCAAGATAGATGAGACATAAAGAAATCCTTTATTTCATTCCAATTCACCAAAGAGTCATTTCTTTACAAAATCTCATACATAAATATTGGACCAAAGTCAAACTTAGAAATCCCTGATGGAACATACAAAAGGATCTCTGACAGAAAACCAAAACTGAACTCTAAAAGTCGGATCATCTTGCCATAGATTGTTTCCCACTCAACTCTACACAATAGCCTTTTTCAGTCATGAAAGTTAATTTACAAACAGAAAAGTCTACACAGACTATCAAAGATAGATCAACACCTCTAAAGAACAAGTGTCTAAATGATTTGATTAAGCCCTAAATATCGTTGTCTACAATAAGACCCTACTATCACAAAAGATAATTAGGTTGTGATGAATATATGAATGAATGAAATCTGAACTATCTCCTTAAACTTAAATAGAAAACCTTAGCATGATTGTGCTTCTATCCTCCTTTTTCCCCTCCATTCCTCTTTTCTTTTAACAAGTTATAATTGGTTAAAGTAGTTAAACCAACTCATTAGTTAAGTTAATTAAAGACTCAACTAACTTTAGTTAGGGGGAAAGGTAGTAATCATAATAAGGGTCATAGATAAATAATAACTAGTAGGTGGGACCCCTTGTGACTCCCTTTAGTTCATAATAATCATATCAATCATAACATAACCATTAGTTAAGAAACCACACCTCCTTGTGTCTCCCATCAACATATTTACTTTTGGCAATTTTAGCTCATGAAATTTGAAATTATTTTCAAAAATAATACTTATATATCCAAAATAAAACATGTTGTCCAAAGATCCATGAAGTCAACTGTCATAAAACAATAGATAATCATAAAACTAAAAAGCCGTATTTCCCAGTCTCTAATGAAAATTTTCCTTGGTTGTTTTTTTCACCTCTTGATTTTCCTGAATCTACCTTAGGCTGTGCAGATACTTTAGGCTTAATCTCATTGATAACATGGGAACAATCGTCCCTCAAATGCATCCGTGAAGACACGTATTTGTCAGAGTCATTGGAGGGTGAGGAAGGGGCAAAAGTGGCTTTTCCTTTATCAAGTGCATGATGGGCTTCAGTCTTCAATCTCTTGCTAGCATGGGAGGATTTCAATGGTGAGTGGTTAGGGGCATCTTGGACAATGGGGTTAACCCGCGGAGGAGGAGGCAAAGACCATTTGGTCCAGCCATGATGTTGGGAGACTGCCGGGTGGACAATCTGTAACATCCTGCTCTAGCGCACTGAGAAAACTTATTCTTTGAGGACACTTGCTCGCAAGTGATATGGACTTTTATGATGTTAAAACATTTATCCTTGATTATGATACGTTATGATAGATGATAGATGTTTTACTTCTTTGACGTAGACAGGTGCTATTGACTCAGTTTTATTGAGTGTGTAGGGTTTTGGACCTTGAGGATGCAGAGGCATCGGTGGAACCCCTTGGACTCCGGATTGAGTCAGGGAGTGTGTTATTTGGGTTGATTTATTTACTGTGATATTTCATTGATTTGATGATATGATGTTGACATGTTCTGACAC